>JAQQPU010002312.1:51712-69321 GCA_029168905.1 Artemia sp. Kazakhstan ARC1039 | reverse complement strand
TTTCGTTTTTAATGACCATCAAGTAAAGAAAAATCACACGGAATTAGGCAACTGAGTCTCTCAATCCCCGTAAAGTTCTTTTAAAAGATACAAAAACTACTTATTTAACACAAAGAACCCCCATGTAACTGAACCCCTGTATAACTGAAACCCTGTACAACTGAACCTCCGTGCTAAATTTCATTACGTTTAATATCTAGCCACCAAATGCTCCAAGCCTCAGAAGAAAAAGGGATTTTGAAAACAGGGAGCCCGATTTACGAAAAAAGGGATACCCCCCGTGCAACTGAACCCCCCTTGTAACTGAACCCGTGTATAATCGAAACCCCCCATGCAACTGTATCCCCTTTAACTGAACTCTCAAGCAACTCAATCCTCCATGCAAGCCCATCTCCCTCAAAATTTTCCAATCACTAATTACTCCTTTTTTGTCACGACATCTCCTCCAATTCGCAAATTCCATTACCCTTTTTTTTCGCAAAAGCTTAATCAAACATCTCCGATTGTAAAAGCATTAAAAAATTTTCCAATCACTAATTACTCCTTTTTTGCAAATGCTAAAAAGACATGTATCATGAACTAGAAATCTACGTCAGAAAAATTCCTTTTATTCAAATCCTAATCACCTATCAAGTTATCAAAAAACTTGCCCGTTAAAACTCGAAACAAGACACGCTGGTTTTATAATACAGGTTTAATTAATTACGTAAATCTCTTGACAAAGAAAGAAATCGCTTGAGTCCTCTCGCAATAGCAAACCAAACCAGATTATACCCACTTAACCAGATCAAAAAATGGCGGTCACACTAGCTTGATTAGTAATTGGACTTTCAGTCCTACATTCACGGGTTTCTGCAAAGTGCTATGGACTTCATTCGGTTTTTGGTTTATCACCAAAAAGACATTGAACTTTGAAATTGCGTCATTCCCCTGGCAAAGAGTGTAATGCTCCTGTAGAATAGGACTACTAGAAGAACCTGTTTGGTACATAGGAGTCCCAGAATCGCTATGAGCTAGTCAAAAAAACCTGTTTGTACGGGGGCGTACGCCAAGTATATAGCTTCACCCAAATTCCATATGATAAGGGAGTACTGGCTCTCTTTGAAAAGGTGTAGAGCTTCCATAGAAGTATTACCTAGATGCGAGGGGATACTCACTCTCTTTGAAAAATCGTAGAGCTTCCATAGAAATGTTTTCCTATAGCTTCCATAGAATCCATATGACGCATTCTACTGTCGAGTTGCATGGATTTTGAACTAAATAGGATTGGGTTGAATATGGGCTGAGTTACATGGGGTTGAATTAAATGGGATTGGGTTAGACGGGGGTTAGGTTGCCTGGGATTTGAGGTTGATGAGGGTCGAGTTTTATTGGGTAAGTTGAATGGGGGTTGAGTCGCACGGGTTTTGAATTAAATAGGGTTGAATTGAGCATGAGTTGAGTTGCACGGGTTTTGAATTAAATGAGGCTGGGTTAGACGGGGTTTAGTTACCTGGGAGTTGAGGTAAATGAGGGTTTTAATGTACTGGGTAAGTTCAATAAAGGTTAAGTTGCATGGGGGTTGAGTTAAACTGGATTCAGCTCAACGGGGCTGAGTCGGGCTGAGATTTAATTTAAAGAGGTTTGAGTTGCATAAGGTTCGATTAAAATGGGATTAAGTTCAATAGGGGTTGAATTGCACTTGGGAGTATTTGAATAGGGTTAAGTTGCATGGGGTTTGAGTTAAACGGTTGTCGAATTGAATGGGGGTTGAATGTAACCGAAATTTAGTCAAAAAATGCTGAGTGAAACTAATTGACTTGGGCAGGGCTGAGTTAAGTGTGGGCTTGGTTACGTTGGAGTTCTCCTTTTACGATCTCCCTCTTAGTTTTTTTTCTAATAAAATCCTTATGTTATGTTATAAATTGCTTAATAAATCCCTTCAGTCTATCTCACAGGTGGTAATATTAGCTTCCACCCAAGAATACACTCAGCGGCAGTTTTATATTCAGGTAAATGTACCTTCTTTGGACACTTAAAATGCCAAGCCTATACATGAGAATTACTTATGTCGGTCTGTTTATCATGTTGTTGGAGCCGCATAAGTTACCAGAATTTGAAACGGACAGAAGCACAACTAAGGTAAACTAATACCAATTAGTGTGCTAATGAATGTATAAAACTATCATCAGAATTTTCGGAAGTACAACATATAACATAAATAATACTCAACTGCGTTTCTCACGAAGATCTGGAGTTTACAGAAGCACCCACAGATAATGAGGGTTCCTTTTTGAAGATTTATGATCAAAAAGTGGATTCATATAGATAAAAAGAAATCCAAGGACTGACTTTCTGATGATGGAAAACTGAAAAAATTCAAGATAATTGCAAGGATAAAAACGTCATGACTGATGTAAATGGCTGAAAAATTGAAAGCAATCTGGCATGTCTTACAAATTTAAGCGTAAAGCAAAGGTAGAGGAGACAGGTAACAGACACAGTGGCACCAACTTACGAAAGATTTAAGGAGGGAGGGGGGGGGGGGGGGTGGATACGGGCACTGGTGCATTATATGGGCACTTCTAAAAAGTCAAGTTTGGTTAATGCTAATGAAATAAAATAAAAAAAAGGATGAATATATAATAGTTTAGAAACAAATTTGGGCTATATATTTGCACATTAGGGGGTGGGGGGGGGGGGGTAAAGCATAGCATATATTAAATACATAACCTAACTTAGGTACCTCCCCCCCCTAAATCCCAAAAACAACAGTTTAAGTATCGTAACGCAGTGAAAACCACACGTTGCATTGCATTTCTCTATAGCGGTCTCTTGCAGTTAACCCGTCTGGCGGGTTTTTCATGACTGGTTTCCTTGTAAATAGATATAAAAGTGACCATATAACGCACCAGTACCGAAATACGTTCTGGAACAATAAATAGCAAAAAATATATGTAATTTGTATTACTGCAAATACAGAATAGACTACATTGTCAACACCTTTGATTTATTACAATTATTTTATAGGCTAAATTTGTTGTTATACTCTATTTTGATATTGGGTTCTGGAACACTTCTCAATAGAATTTCGCCGCAATAGTAAGGTTTTAAAGTACCAAGGACCTCAAAATAAAGCATTTTATGCCCCAGGACACACATCGGGTCTATTCAAGCTTGGTAATAATTTTCTAGATCTTTTTTGGGTGTTTTAATCTTGAAGCTTTTAGGGCATTATTATATTTTAGTTTGTGTTGCCACGTTTCAAAGTGAAAATAAATAAGTCAAACTAATTGGGTAAACTTGATAACGCTTTTCGTCCGTTAAAATTCAAACACTAACAACGTGTTACTTCCCAAAGACAAGTAAACCTACAAAGAAAACCTTCTTACGCTGTTTGTTGTCAAATGTTTTTAGTTTTTTTTTGCTTATTTTCACCCCATTTTTTTATTCCCAAATTTGGCACTCGCTAATTACAGAAACTAATAATTGCATATGGAAGTCTGTTTCATTGCAATTGAATATTTGATTCAATTGAAAATTTATTTGACTGAGTAAATTTCCACATAACCAACTGAAACAAAGATTTCTTTGTTAACGTTTTAACGTAAGATTGACATTTTTGCTGATATTAACCGAGAATCATCCTTATTCATGTACCGAATTATAGTTTTAAAATTTACTTGTTGAAATTAGCATTTACGACTTTTTTTAGACTACAAAATAAGTAAAAAATAGAAAAAATTCATTTGTAATTAAGGCTTGATAATTTGCAATTTAAAAGTTTTAACCGAGTAGCATCATTTCTCTTCTTCGGTAAAGGAATTGATATGAAGTAAGTGAATGTAAGAGCATGTTGAGGAGAATGTTGAACTAAATCAAAAGACGCTAAGTGCATCAAAGGCTGTCAAAAGGGCGCATCTGTGATATCTCACAAACGGGTAGGGCAATTAAATGGAACTTTAAGGGGGTGGTCAATTTGTGTACTCAAGATTGTAACATGATAGTGGCCAGGATTAACCAAGAATCGTCCTGATTCATGTACCGAATTATATTTTAAAAATTTACTTGTTGAAATTTGCATTTACAACTTTTTTTAAACGATAAAATAAGCAAAAATTAGAAATCAAATCATTTTTAATTAAGGCTCGATAATTTTCAATATAAAAGTTTTGACCGAGTAGAATCATATTTCTTGTTCGGTAAAGGAATTGATCCGAAGTAAGTGAATCTAAGAGCATGTTGAGGAGGATGTCGAACTAAATAAAAAGACGCTATGTGCATCAAAGGCTGTCAAAAGGGCGTATCTGTAATATCTCAGGAAGGGCTAAAGGAAGTAAATGGAAACTTCCACGCACCCATTCATCCAAAGCTGTGTACCATATCTATTATTAGAATTTTTTGCGAAATTTTGTCCGAAAGATGGATAGAAAACCAGAGCCTTGAACGAGAAAAACTGTAAAAGCTGTTCAAATATTTCTTTTATTAACCAATAAAAACTATGTCCATTAAAAATGAACAGAATTTGAATGAAAAAACTTTCTGTACTATTGCATTATGCGGACACCACTATATACTGTATCAAGGAAACGAGAAAAGAAACCCGCCAATCGGGTTATTTGCAAGAGACAACTATAGAGAAATGGAATGCAAAGCGTGGTTTTCATTGCGTTTACGATATTTAAACTGTTTACTAGTATGCATGTATTTCACAAGTCTTACCTAACATAGGAATACCATAAAGATCTTCTGGTAGAGGCTCCACCGTGCCGGGTAAAGAAATTAAAGCCTCGAAACAATTTAAGGCAGGTGGTATTTCTTCAGATGAGCCCTAATGAAAGGTACCGGTTGGAAATATTTCGCTAGATTTAAGGTCCTTTTGCTTGTAAATTTACAGCGACTTACATTTATTGATGACGACTTTGCATGGATTTGGACATTTCTATTTGGTTGATGCTTCGGTTATACTGTTTGGTCCTAGGAAGTTGGATAGATGAGTAAGGTAAAACCTCGTTCAAGTGCACATTTATCTCAAATACTGTATTAGGATGACAGTCTTTTTCTTCTTCTTCTCTCTCTGTCTCTTTCTCTCATTTTTTGTTTATTTTTTTTTGTCAAGTAATTACCTCTAAAACATTATATGAATCCAGGTTGGATCTAGTGCTGGTGGAGGAATCATCAAAAATTCCTCCCCGACGGACCTTAACCCTGGTCCAGGTTTTATCTGATATTGATTATTATTTGGCTAATTTATTACTTTTTAAAATGGTAGCATTAAGCAAAGGCTCTATATAGGGTTTTTTTTTGAAGGTATGGTTAATTTTTTTCATAATTAGCTAGAATAACCTTATTACTTGTGGACTTTTGGCTTGGCTTCTGGAGATGTTTTGGACTTTTTATTGTTTGTCGTTTTGGTTTTATTTGATTTATGATTTCATATTGAATAATAATGGTTATGATAATATTCAAAGGGGTGTGCCGAATATTAGTAAGCGTAATGGTCGTTGTTTTCTTTGTCAAGATCACTTCATTCCTCGAAATTATGTTAAAAGCACTTTATATAATAAAAAGTTTCAATGTTTATTAACTGGACATGTAAATTGTAAAACAACTAATATTATCTATTTACTAGGATGTAAAATTTGCCATTTACAATATGTGGGGGAAACAATTAACAACATATATAAGAGATTTTCGGGACATAAAACTACAATTACCAGGGAAAAAACTAACAATTATCTAGTTCAACATTGTAGCAAAGGTACTTGCTCAGTACCTAATCTAACTATTACAATTTTAGAAAATCCGGACCTAGAAAACTTTACTAAAGAAGAGAAAAATAATAAATTACGCAGACGAGAAGATTATTGGATCCATGCTCTGGGTACCGCTTATCCTTTTGGGCTAAATGATCGATTCGCGAATACGGAGACATGTCCAATGTAGTGTCTAACTGTATTAATGGGTTAACTGAGCACCTTTCTTTTAATTGCCCCACTAAACGTAAAAACCGATCAAGAGGACATAGGAAAAATAATAAATAGAATTATTTAGATTTAAATACATTTTTAATCGATTTATGTCAGATATTTGGGACTAATGGAATGGCTAGTTTAATAAAATCTTTAAATAAGTTATCAAGGAATAATTTAATAAAAGTATTCAGGATTGCAAAAAATAATACAACATGTAACTGGAAAACTAAATTAATTTATGATGCAGTTTGCATTTTAGCTAAATAAAAATTTATTTCAAAGTATAATAAATCTGATAAGATTGTTAATAAGGATAATAGATTATATTTGTCTGTTAATTTTAGTTCTAAACAAATAGAAGATACTAATTTACCCGGGATCTTAAACCAGCGTAGAGTGAAGAATGCCCTTCCATGTGATTTGGTGTATAAAGATAGTCCAATTTTAACATATAAATTTTCAAAAACGATTGGTCAAATGATTTTTAACCATAATTCAATACTTAAAAAACTTGACAGGGAGAGTAATTGGAAACCGGTTTGTAGTTGCGAGCAATTTTTACCGTATGTGGATCAAACTTACGAACATGTTGTAACGGGGGATTTGTCCATTATAAAGCATCTTGATCTTCAAAATATAAGGAAAAGGGGGGCTAAATTCCGTCTTTCTTACCGCATAAACCCAAAAGATATTCTTAGAGGATTAAAGAATGATTTAAATTTATTTATTGATAAATGGTGCAAGAAGGAGAAAATTACTAAAGACAGATTTCAGAATTGGATAAACTTGATTTTGACTAGTGTACGAAATAGTATGTATAGAATTAATCCAAATATTCTAAAAAAAATTCAATATTTTATAATGCAAATATGAAACAAGCAATTGCTAATATAAAGAATGATTTTGTAATTGTACCAGTTGATAAAGCTAGCAATAATTTTGCCATAATTTGTCAGAAACTCCACTGCGATATTTTACCAAAAGAGTTACAAACAACAAATACATACGAAAAGGCTCATATAGAGGAGAATAGTTTAATTGAAAAAATAGAAGAAAGAATTTTGAAAAAATTCAATATTAAAATAAATGATAATGATAAAAAGTTTCCTTTCTTATATTGGACGGTAAAATTTCATAAATATCTACCAAAACCACGTTTTATTGCTGGAGCAGCGAGGTGTCCAACCAGAATTGCGGCCACTGACCTATCTTTAATTTTAGGAGAAATTAGAAATAAATTTAAAGCATATTGCTTTGGAATTAAAAATTTTTCTAACTTTAACCCATATTGGAATGTTAATGACTCATTACAAGTGATAGATTCTTTGGTTATTGTTTCAGCTAAATGAGTCGATTCATTTGACTTTACTACTCTGTATACAAATTTGTCACTTAATTTAGTATTCGAAAAATTGAAAATGGTCCTAAAAAAATCTTTTCTTTTGTCTAATATCGGATTTTTGAAAATTGATACTTTTAATAAAAAAGCCCGATGGACGAACTTCTTTAGAAGTACCATTAATTCAAGATGTTATAGCTTGGATATGGTATGTGATTTATTGGAATTTGTTCTATTTGATACTTTTATAAGATTTAATGGTAATTTATGTAAACAAATTGTTGGCATTCTTATGGGTGGGAATGGGAGTCCATTCATAGTGGACTTGTTTTTAAGTCAATTAGAATATGAATATATGATAAATAAAAATAGTCCAAGCAATGTAAAATATAATCTTTGAAATAATAAAAGATACCTGGACGTTCTCTTAGTAATAAATTGTGCAGAGTTTATTGAGATTTAAAAAAATATTTATCCACAAGAGTTAATTCTGGAGCCTAGCTATGGGACAGGACACTCTGACCATTTTTAGATTAAAATATTAATATTTCAGATAATAATAAATTAGTTTTTAAAATATATAATAAAACGGATGATTTTAATTTTAAAGTAATTAATTTTCCATTGCTTGAAAGTAATATGCTTTCAAATATTACCTATTCAGCTTATTATTCCCAGTTATTTAGGTATGCAAAAATTTGCAGTAATTACACATATTTTAAAAATAGATGTAAAAAGCTTAGCCAAAAGCCGATCTTAAGAGGTTTTTCTGCCAAAAAAATTAGTTGGCAATTTAAAAAATTAATATTTATGTATCATGAACTTTTAGGTAAATACACAAAATTTTTTTAAAGAAATACTGAATGATATTTTAATATAATTTCTCTTTCGCTTTTCTTTTTTGGAATTTTGAATTTGTACATTGTTTTCAAACCAGCTTGAAGAACTTTAAGTCTGTAATTGGTTCCGGATACCAATAAAAGACTTTGTTTTATAACTCATATCTGGACCAGTCTTTATTTGTTCCAGAATGGTCTTTACTCAGTGACCTCTGAGATTTTAATAAGGAAAGAATGAAACTGATTTTGTATTTTATTTTGAATAGTTTTACTAGTATGCATGTATTTCACAAGTTTTACCTAAAATAGAGATACCATAAAGATCTTATGGTAGAGGCTCCACTGTGCCGGGTAAAGAAAGTAAAGCCTCGAAACCCGTTAAGGCAGGTGGTATTTCTTCTGATGAGCCCTAATGAAAGGTACCGATTGGAAATATTTCGCTATATTTAAGGTGCTTTTGCTTGTAAATTTACAACGACTTACATTTATTGATGACGACTTTGCATGGATTGGGACATTTCTATTTGGTTGATGGTTCGGTTATACTATTTGGTCCTAGGTAGTTGGATAGATCAGTAAGGTCAAAACCTCGTTCAAGTGCACATTTATCTCAATTCCTGGATAAGGATGACAGTCTTTTTCTTCTTCTTCTCTCTCTCTCTCTCATTTTTGTTTCCAAGTAATTACCTCTAAAACATTATTATGAAACTCGTGTACTTACCAAGTAAGGGCTGAAATTTCACTTGTAAATGATAAGAAATGGTACTTTAAGACGTATATTTTCAAACTTCTCTTTTCTTTCCCCATGTTTTAACTAGAATACTTTGAGAAAGAATATTCTTGTTTCCGGACGTTTTTTTTCGAATAAATGATTGATTTCTGGTTTGGAATACAGCTTAAACTAGATAATATATTTGGCCGCTTAATTTTAATTTATTTTTGATGAAAGTCATTAGGTTAATAAATCAAATGAAAAAAAACAAGTGCTTGTATTTGTTGCCTACAATAATTTTCTTGTAAACCATAAACTTAATATAATTTACTATATTAAATAATCTTACTTAATTCACGTAAATAAGAAGGCTTCAATGGGAACGGTAACCCCATTCATGTTAACAGTAGATTTTGTCTGTTGTAAGTTTTAAGGCAACATTTAGCAGAAAGTTGCTTTAATGAAACCAGTTTCACTTTTTAGTCTCATTTGAGAAAATATTGGGGTCTCAGTTTTTTTTTCAATTCTCTAAAAAGGCATACTTTCCTCTTAATAAGGCAGGCTACGAGGCTACCATCTACGACGGGGAGGCAATCCCTAAGAGATAACTTAGGTTTTTTAGCTCCCCGAAAAACATCAAAACAAACTAAATTCAGAAGAAATAGTATCCCCTATGGCACTTCTACAACAGTCCTCCTTGGATTTCTACAACATGCCCTGTTACGGCATGACGACCATAGCAGATTCCCTTAGAATTACCATGACAGTCCTATGAAATCAGAACATCCCTGACAAGATTCCCATGAGAGCCCTGTGGCATCACGACATCCCTGGGAATGGTGTCGGGATATTTAACAAGTGCCAATAATGGGAAATTAGCATGGCAAAGGCAATAAATGGAACTGCTAGCCCCTCGCCCTGTTTCCAGGTGTTCCAATATTTCCATTTAAAAGCCTTAGACGGCCGTTTTGTAAGACACCATGTCTAAACAAGTTTTGTGACGTCACTCCTAGAAGACATTCATTTGTTGACTATGAGTCAGTTTCTTTTTGACGGTGAGAGACGATTGTCTGGATTAAAATGAATGAAGTGGACAGACAGAAATAGCAAATCTTGTTACTTTAGAAAAGTGGTTAATTCTAGATGATAATTTTCAATTATTGTCGGCGCAGAAGAGACTTTTCACTAAGAGAATGATTAATGATATAATGAGAAATGAGTCCCCATCGTTGGACTGTTGTCTGAGACTTATGTGTCGTGGCTCCCAGGCAATTACTCAAATTATAAATATATTAGTTGAAACGAAACAAAATGATATTGCATATCTGTTTGAAGATTGCCCAGAGTTTTAGCTACTCCTCCCATTTCTGTAGTGACCCAATAAGTTAAAACTGTTAGCAAAGAACATGCCTTGATCGTGAGTCAGTTCCTTTTTGGAAGTGAGACAGTCAACATCGATTGCACATGTCTATTATGCTTGTATACATTGAGCAGCTGGTCATCCTGTGAGAATTGTAATTTTGCTGATAACTATCATGAAAAGTGAGGACTATGCAATCCTGGACTATTGTCTGAGACTTATTTGTCGTGTTCCCCAGGAATTTACTCAATGTATAGATATATTAATTGAAACGAAACAAAATTACATTGGACATCTGCTTGAAGAATACCCCCCAGGGTTTCAGTTACTCATCTCATTTCTCTATTGACCCAATACGTTAAAGCTGTTAGCAAAGAACATTCCTTGAATCGTGAGTCCGTTTCTTTTTGGATGTAAGACAGTCAACATCGAAAAACGTTTCGCATATGTCCATTATGCTTGTATACATTGGACAGCTGGTCATCCTGTGAGAAACGTACCTTTACTGATGATTATAATGAAAAGTGTAGATTACGCAATCCATGTAAATTGCAAAGAGGATATGCTGTGCAAACTAAAGACTGTAATACCTGTTTCAAATAGATTTGTAACTCTCGTGCTAGAGGTTTCCTGTAATCCAAATTGTCACTATGATAAATGTGAACAAAAGGAAAAAACGTACCCTGGCATGATTGTAAAAAATTTAAACATGATTTCAGTTTATTTTTAAAAGACTGGTATCGTTGCCGCTTTAAATTGTTTTGGGAGAAAGATCCTGATTTACGCTTCAATTGCTAGAATAATAAAAGAGTCTGGTTTTTACGTCATCGCTGTGAAGATACCGGCTACTATGATTATAAGCCTACAGACTTTTATTTGGCTGTTACAGAAAGGGATTTTTCATGTGAGAATTCCTTATGTCACATTGCTTCAAATAACCAAATTGAAACACGTGAATTTTATAATATGAACCAGAATAGTATTATTGACTTTACAAAGAGATATAATAAAAGTGAAGTTACAGTATATTGTATAAAATTTGAACCTGACTTTGCATGCCAAGATGAATACAAGTTAAATCCGGGCGAGCTGCTCCCACATATCGTTTCTGATTACTACCTACACGCAGAAGAAGAAATCCAAAAAGGACACAGTGTTTTGTACGCGCAAATTTTATTGATAGACAAATTTACATACATTTATAAAGCATTCACTTTTAGGCACCGAAATTTATATTGTATAGGTAGGAAAGAGTATTTTCAACCAAAATAGTCGTTCAATCTTATATTGTCACCAGAAATCTTGAGGAATTCACTGTAAGTATGTCCGTAACATCGAAAAACAAAGTATTACAATGCATGGAAACCACAGCTTTTGGGTGATAAATCTTGTACCCGCATCCGATTTTGAATAACAGATTTTCCAATTTGCTCAATGAAAGTTTAATATATGGCGTGTAGAATATATACGGTAGGCCAAGAGGATCAAAAAATTCTATATTCTTTCTTGTTTGAAAGATGTAAAGCCAATGTCAAGTCTTTACACTTGATGGACTACTATTAACAATGAGAATCGTATTGTTAACATGTTGAGTATGCTCAGAGAAATCCAAAAATATGTAATAGGATTTGTATTTGAACACGTAAGAATCCAAATTGAATAAATTGATTATTCGATTCGTCTTCTTGGTGTCAAGTCTTATAGAACACTGCCATAAGGGGTAACTTTCCAATAGGTTTCAAATTGATTTAGCGAGATTAATGCAATACTCCCCAGCAATACTTCAGCAAAGGTGCACTCTAAACGTACAGTATCCATTTGGACAATACTCATATCTTGAGTACTAGCCAAATGCAATACAATGATACCGTCAGTTTTTGCAAAAATTTCTTCGGTTATACCATTTTCCAATAATTGTGAATCTCGATCTAGGGATTTCATTCTCAATTCATATAGGGTCGAATAGGACTTATCAAAGGATAGATTGTAGAGTTGAATTTTATTTACTTTACATAAAACAGATGAAAGTCCAAACAGTTCAAATTTATGCGGGAATCTACCCATGATACAACGGCGCTAGCACTTTTTACAAAAGCCAAAGCAACTTTTGAAGGAATTCCACCATTGATAAATGATGAATCAGCAAAGGTACGCTTCCCCTTAGCAATATGGGGTTGATTCATGATTGTATTAGGAACGAACAATTTGATATTATTTCCAAAGGCTCTAAATTTCTCAATGGCCAAGGAAACAGAACTCATAACTTGTTATTTTTGTAAATGAAGTATTGTCGAAGTGAGAGAGACTATTACATCGGGTGCAATGCCAACTAATTTTCGTAAAAAAAATGTACGGCACGAGTTATAGCAATGGGAGGCAAAAATTTTGATATATTAAATATTTCATGATTTAGTTTACCAACTAAATGAAAATCTTTAGTTGTCGCATCTCTAAGTATATTAATAATGTCAGTAGCCGTTTCATATTCATATCCAATACCCATACCTCGCAAGAGCTTATAAGACATAGTAGTCATCAACAGGAACTGTATATTACTTGCATAATTTGAATTATTATTGCTCGTGATAACCAACCTTCCCGTTATGTAGACACTTATTTGTCTAAACAAATCATGTAGCATACAATTTTCATATAGATAGCCCATCGGCTGCACTTGGTTTTTCATTGTTAGATTTTTTAACAATTACATGTAAATCTATAAATGTTGAAGCCAAATCTTTGAAATGATTTTCACTGGAATAAATTTGAAAATGGACATTTTTAGAGTGTGGCTGTTGCGGATAAAATTGTTCATAGTAACCGTGTTTTACACTAACATCTACATTTTCTGCGTTGAAAAGATTTAGAGATGAATTGATTGAAGGATGAGATTCCTTATGTGGTAGATATGCCATTTCTTGGAAAATAAATCCTTTTTCCATCATACAATTTTCACTTTCTTTCTTGATGCTTTACGCTTCCGGGCTGGGTTGAAACTGATGAGTGATTAAGTCTTTGACGCCCTTTTTAAACCTTTTGCGCTTGGTCGTAATTTCAAGTGCTCACCAAGAGATCACGAGCTGGACTTGAGATTTTGTAAAATACTTTCTTTGAAATCATGCCTAGAGCCCCAATAATCTAGTATAGAGGACCCAAAATCCACGGCAACCAGTGCAATATATTTTTTTAGTCCGGGGTAGTGCTCAGCGTAAAAGTTTAGCAAACCAATTGCCGAGACCGTAACCGGAAATGGAGGAACGACCCCTGTAATAGTCCATTCCATGACCCAACTGCCGTTGTGCAAGAGTAGCAACATAGCAATCACTATCAGGACATACAAAAGGAGTTCTATTAGCCATCTCACTGAATGGGTTGAAAATGACATCTATATATGGCAACGCCCTTTATTATTGCTAGAGGATAACCCAGTTAACTTCTCAATGTTAACTGACATAACTCCAAATACAAAACTTGACTGGAGTGTATTGAAGGTGCTTTATAATGTAGTGACGAATATCTTCACTGGAGATTTTTCCTTCAAGAATATGTTGGAGGGGGACACTGGTATTACCGACTCTCAATCTCTCGAAAAAGGATGCATTAAGAAATATACAACTGTCCGAGGAGAAGACGAGAGGATGGTCTTCGAAAATGACACGATCCATGCCAATAGCGCTTCCAGCATTTTTACCATGATTATAATATGTTTAAAACCAAGAATATCTCTCAGATTATCGTTAAGAATTACATTTTCATTGTCAACGGGTGACTAATGTAGATCTTGCCCTCTTCCATTAAAAAGTTGAATTGAAAGGCTCCATTTTTACGAGTGGAAATTCTTCTATTGAAAGCACGACACAAATGATTCATACTACCAAACTCCTTGTATGTTAAGGTGACGAAGAGATATTCATATTAATTCATATTTTCTATATGTTAATCGCTAACGAGTGGCCAATCATGTGGTCTAATTTTTATATCATATGTACGATCCTTTCTTATAATATCATATGTATTTTTGAGACTACAATCTACAAGAGCAACTTCATAACTTCTCTCAAATTTAATGGAAGGTGAGAGTTTTTTCCAAATATTGCTCATTTTATTCAAATCATCATAGAGAGGGTCATAAACATTGAACATGAATATCACATAAAAATCACTAGTTATTATGAACGTCCTCAGCGGCAATTCAGGAATAAAAATCAGACTTCTATCATAGCCAGCGAACAAGCAACTGTAGCTTATCCTTGCGAGTACGAGTCTTTAATACCTTTTCAATTTGATACATACCTATTCAATTTGATGCAGATAAGACATTAATGAATTATTTGTCAATACCATGTTTGAGTATGGCTTTCCCAAACCGCGGTTCTGAATTAGCTAGGACTCAGTATCAATATCTGTTTTCATATAGATTCTTCAGCGTCATTATGGCGTCTAATGACCTTTTTTACTATTCACGGGTAGATATATAAAATTTCATTATCAAAAATATCACTGGCTACACGCAATTCTTCGGGTTTGTTTTGATTCAGGTCCAATAAATTTTATCCATAAGGTTTATTAGTAGCATGATTGTTCGATGAAAGTAAAAATTTTGGTTCGCCAGGGTAGATTTGTTTGTTTAGAGTTATAAGAGAACTTGAATCGCGAACAACTCTATAGATAATATAGTAAGTATAATACAAAGCAAGTGTTCTCATACGTTTACTGTGATGAAAAAGATTATCGAGAACAATAGCTATGTAAAATGTTTCATGATTTGACTGGACGGTAACATTTCTTGTAGCATTTCCTGAGACCATTCTTCAATAGATTCAGCTAAATCGTCAATAATCATCCACGAGTTTGGCACAATATTATTAAGCATGTCAATTCCTAGTATGAATTTTATGCTTGATGCAATACTTTTTATTTAGTCATAAGACTCTTGGCATACACTATAGCAATAATAGATATTTTTAGATTCTCTAAAAACAATTTATCACGGTTTTGAGTTATTTTCGTTAGTAGTGGTGTTTTTCCAGACATTGATGATCCACAAAGAAAGGATCTGAATGGTGTTTTAAATTGATACCTACTCCTCCAATGTAAAAATACAACTAACCAAACCTAACCTCAATCTATTGAATAAATACTCAGAAAATAGAATACATGGTTTCTTTTAATACTTTTCAAGACCACACTGGCTGTACATGACGTATTAAGCTAAGAGAGGAAAGGAAATAATAAATTACAAATAAAACCAAAAGAGGGTGAGAAAATGAGGATTTTGTCAGCCAGTGGTAAAACATGAAGACGAAAAATCAGCAATTATTTTGACAAGGACCTCGGCCAAGTCGTCCTCAGTGCTAAAAAAAGAATCTTACCTTTTAGAGTTCACAACACAAGATCCGAAGAAACACTGAATGAAAGACCAAAGCCAATACGAATGAAAAACAGGATTTTACCGAAGAAATTCTGCTAGGATGTTTTGCATAGCAATAATTTTGCTCTTCTGCCATTTCGGTTTTCATTAGATGTGTTAATAGGTTCTCTTAAATTTGATTGGATGCAAATATCAAAAGAGTTTTTTAGTATTAATTTGTTATAAATTGGCTTAATGAAATGTCTCCGGCGTCCCTATTTATAGCCCAATTCCTGTTTATATATTTTTATATCTCAATTACCTCTTTGAAAGTTTGCTGTAGGCCATTTACAGTAGATATTAAAGTTGCCTCCTCAAAAAGAACAAGATGCGTAGGATTTTCGAAAATATGCTGTGCCAATGCGGAATCAAAGTTATCATTTTTATTTTTCAATCTCAGTGACTTATCTATTGAAGTTTTGTGTTCATGCAAACGTTCACCAAGTTATTGATGGGTCCTACCAATGTACAATTTCCCACATGAACACGGGACTCTGTAGACACCACTACCCGGTACATGGTCAGTTTTATCTTTTCCTGAGTTGCAAAAATGTTCAACTTTTTGTTCACTTTTGAAAGACACAGAGAGATTGTGTTTATTAAAAATTTTTTCCAAGTTTATCACTAAGTATTGAAATGTATGGTAGAGTGGTGAAAATTTTTTTTTCAATTGCCGGAACCATTGAATCAAAGGGGACAGGCTCCCTATTTTCTTGTTTTATCTTTTTTAATCGTCTATCTATGATTTTTTGAATAAGGTTTATTGGGTAGCCATTGCAGAATAAAATATCTTTGATATAATTTAATCGACTATTCCGTTGGAGTCAATCTTTCCATCAGCCTTCAATGCCATTCAGCGCTCTATTTTACCGTTTTCTAGCAAATAATCGTGAAGTATTTTCTCTATGGACTCCCCGATAATGCTTTCGTACTTGGTAAATGTTTTTTGCGATGGGCAGTTAATTCCAATTGTAGAAAAAAGTTCTTGGGTATGAGTCATGCTGGTGTTTATAGCAGCAACTACAACTTCTTTGTTGATATTTCTAGACCCCGTTTCTTTTTGTTGCCTCTTTTTGTCCATACCTCTAATTGACCAGTCGATTTTTTTCTATTTCAGGCTGATCGGTCGTTTATTTGACAGTTCTGTTTTTTCCTCTTTTTTTATGTTTCTGCTGCTAGCTTTCGTATCCTTTTGTAATTTCACTGGAATATCAGTGTGAAGCGTAACTTGTTCTTGGCAAGATTCAAACTTGAAGATAAAGCGGGAGCACAAACCAACAATGTACTCTCTGTCGAACATCATGTTTGAAATAAGATTGAACTCTTGACACCTACAATAAAAAAAACAATTCATCGGTACAAGCTCCTGTAAATTAGAAGTGCCCAAGCATTCTATAGCTGATAATCATCCCAACCAAGTAAGCTATGGGAAAAGTTTGTGTAAATATTTATATTCAACGGAAAACACCTTTTACGAATGATTATGATTTGTAATCATCGTTTCCCTCTACGAGCACCTATCATTCCCCTATTTCTGTTGTTATCGGAGTCTCTGCCCCCCACGATACATTACCCTGTCCTGCGGTAGATTTCTGTACCCGTATTTGAGTGGTACCTAGCTATTTTGTTCACCCACTTTTATACTAAGGGTGAGGAAGATCCCCCGGAAAAAAAATAAAGGAAAATGTCCCCCCTCTCCCGCTGCTGGTTGGTTTCCTATTACTTTCGACTTATAAAAAAAGACTTGAAATCTCAAGTTCTGATCAAATGACCATCCTCCAAAGTTTCTACGACCATGAGGTGGAGGTGGGGATGATGAAGGGGCAGTTCCCTTCCTATAAGGAAGAAATTCTGCTCATTTCGGGGTTTGATATTACTCTTTACTTTCATAATAACAGAGTAGACGGAGGTATCCCCAGAAATCAAGAGAGATTAAATATCAGTTTCACATTTTTGATTCGAAAGTTTTTTTGGGGAGGGGGGGGAGGGGCAAGG
>JAQQPU010002312.1:31561-51612 GCA_029168905.1 Artemia sp. Kazakhstan ARC1039 | reverse complement strand
AAAAAAAAAAAAAAACAAACAAAAGTCCTGAATACGGCTCAATGGATTATACATCAATCTCTACCCCCTTGTCTCGTTCTTAGAACTAATTATGTATTTATCTTAAGGCTCAATGAGAGTTGGGATCTTTTGGCACCAGAAAACATCCTTTGAGGCATGTCCCTCCATCCCTAACTAGCCAAAATATTTTTAAGGTCCAATTTCAACACAAATTTCACCGTCTTAGGTAAATTCTCTGTTGTTTTACAATTCCACGCTCTATTTTAAGGTCATACAATATCATCTCCCCCTACTTCCGATAAATAAAAGATTTATTTAACCTAGATTTAATTCACTTTCAAGCTTGTTTTGACTAGCGACCTAATGAAAAATCGAAAGTTGTAAGTTCTAGGGCTATTCCTACTTAATATTATTTGTGTGTCTTTTAAATTCTGAAAAAAAAGTTGTTTTTTGTTTTAATTTTTCCGTCTCTGTTCATTTTTAGCTATGTTTGATGAAAAGGCTATCATTTGAATGAAATTAAAAGGAGAGAAATCTGTCAGAAAAAATGGTATACGAATTATTGGTGGTTCCAACCCTCCAGCGCTCCTTGTCACTTTGATCTAGAAAAGTTCACTAGAAAATCCATCAAAATGTATCTATAAACCTACTTTACGAATCTTCGACCAGTCATACAGTATTTCTTTTCAACTCCCCGTAAAAAAAAAAAAAAAAAAAAAAAAAAAAAAAAAAAAAAAAAAAAAAAACTGCATTAGAACATATGTGGCAAAACTAAGTGACGGAAATTGTGAGCAAAGATGTTCATAAGATTTTATTTGTACTTATAAGCAAGAATGTATCCAGTATTTCTGTTTGGAGGTGGGAGGTAACAAAAACTTAAAAAAATATACCAAACAATTTTTTTGTACATTTTTGCTACATTTTTTTTTTTTTTTTTTTTTTTTAAGAAGGGATATGAATTGAAGAAAATAAATTCGCTGCTCTTATTTTAGAACTATCTGCTGAACTTTACGACAAAAAATTCGACGACCTGAACTGCTTCTCATAATAAGAGTGAAAATTATGGCCTAGAAATCTAGTTTTTGTAGCTTCAACCCCCCCCCCCCTCCCCCACAGACACGCATTAATTTTACTTCCCCGTCAAAATATTATGTGAAGCTATGCATATTCCGGTAAAATATTATATAAAACAATACATTAAAATATATAAGGCAAAAGAAAAAAAACTATGTGGAATAAATCGTTAATATCACTAAGCAGAAGGTCATAAATCAAGGTCTAGTTTTTTTTTTTTAAATTTAAACTACAAAATAAAATGAATGATAGTTGCATGCCTAGAAACCGTGTTATTTGTTAGGAGGCTGCAATCCTCTAACCCTCTTCTTGCGACAAATAATATTTTACTTCCAATCTTTATCCTGTATTATCAAAAGAAATTTCTACTAGGACTAAGTGGGATAGATATTAAAGGGTTATAAGTTTTGAAGCTTCAATAACCTCCCCTCCCCCCTCATTTTTATAAAATTTCTTGTCAAAAGATTATAGAGTCTTATGCATCTCCTGTCAAAATATTATGTAAAATTATGCATTAAAACATACAAAGCAAAAGTAAAAAAAAACTACATTCCATAAATCGTTATTAAGTACTTCATTTGCCCGTACGATAGTGGGGCCATCCCTGGATCTGCCAGTGACTAAGTAGAAGGTCATAGACCAAAGTTTAGTTTTTAAGATTTACGCTACAGAATTTAATGAATTATAGTTGTATGCCTAGAAATTGCGATATTTTTTAGGGGGCTACAATACTTTGCCTTTCTCCTTGCGACAAAAAATTTGTATCTTCCTTGATTTATCCTACATTTCTAAACACTTTTTCTACTAGGGACAAAGTGCGATAAAAATTGAAGGGTCATAAGTCACATGCTTTTTCATAAGGCACATTCAGTTTGTTTGAATTTGAAAGTCTCTAGGTGAATATAATTAAAAAAGAAAGAAAACCATTAAATAAACTTAAACACAAAATGTGTATTTGCCCTCTCCTCCGTTGCCCGTGTTGGTTTGTTTATCAGTCTGAATATATTAATTCATCCGAACAACTTCCTAAGAGAAGTATGAGAATTCAGATCTAAGCCTCTAAAAGCCCACAAACCTATAATAAGTCTAAGGTGTTTGAAAGGTTCATACTACAAAATTAATCAAGTGGTACTTACATATGTTTGATTACCAATTCTTCGTAGCTCTTTAGAAAATAGGGCACATTAACCATGCAGCGAGAATTTTAAAAAATAACCGATTCTAAATTGTGACACGCAGTTATAACTTTCAGTCTTGGGATTTCTGCTGCAGGCTCTTCTTGAAGAGATGTTTCGTTCAAGTCGATTAAACGTTTTGGAGGTCGTGGTCTTCCAAGCTTTTTGTATATTTGCTTTAGTTTTTCCCTGTGCTTCTGTACAGTAACCAAGCCAATGCCTCTTTTATTAAGCTTCTTTACGATCTTTCACAAAGTACTTTTGTGAACTAACAAGGCCAATTTCTTTAATTGCCTTTCTCTTCTTTCAAAATCTTTGATCGCAACCTAATTTGACGGAGCCTTCCTATTTGCATAATATGTTGAAACATTCAGCTTTGATCTCAGTCGATACAAGTTGAAACCCTGAACGTTTATCACCTGAAAACCGGTAATTATGCCCGCCTATTGAAACTAAATATGCAACAGTTCAGGAGTTACTAATATAAAACTGATGGTAACAACTTTTAAATACACTAATAAAAATGTCTTTTTTGAACTAACTAGGAAAAAAACTTAAAAGTCAAGTGGTTCCTTTCAAAATCCTCCACAAGTCCGTGTTAAATTTATTAAACTTGTATTTACCGTTTCCTCATACAAGTTGAAATGGAATTTGCACGAAAAAGTCTAATTTAGAAAGCCAAGTAAAAAATATTAAAAAAATAGCAAACTCAGATTATATTGCTAGATCAGGGGAACAGATAGAAACCAAAATCGATGCCTTAATGCGTCTGTTGTCGCCATTCAAGCTAAAAACATTTAACATGGAAGAGATAGCCGGGATTGTTTCTATTCCGTCCCTCCTTAACTTGGCAATTGAGAAATTTAGAGCCTCTGGAAATAATATCAAATTGCAGGTTCGTTATACAATCACGAATCAACGCCATATTGCTACGGGTACACATACCTATACTGATTAATCATTTATCAATAGTAAAACTCCTTCAGAACTTGCTTTGGCTTTTGTAAGAAGTGCTAGTGCCACTGGATCATGGGTAGATTCCCCGCATAAATTTGAGCTGTTTGGGCTTTCATCTCTTGTATGTAAAAAAAAAATAGAATTCAGCTTTACAATTTATCCTTTGATAAATTCTACAGGACCCGATATGGATTGACAATGCAATCCCTAGATTGACATTCACAATTATTCGAAAATGGTGTAACCAAAGAAATGTTTGAGAACTTATGGTATCATTGTATTGGATTTGTCTGGTATTCAAAATATGAGTATTGTTTGAACGGGTGATGTGTGTTGAAGTGTACCTTTGCCGAACCATTTGAGGGAAGTATTGCATTAACCTCTCTAAATTAATTTGAAACCTATCGTGAAACTACTTTTGATGGCAGTGTCCTTTTGGACTTGGCACCATGAACACGACTGAAATTATCAATGTATTCAATTTGGATCCTTACATCTCCAAATAAAAATCCTATTGCATACCTTCGGATTTCCTGGAGCATATTCAACACGTTAAAAACACGGTGATTATCATTGTTAATAACAGTCCATCAACTGTAAAGATGAGGCATTGGTTACGCATCTTCAAAACGAGAAAGAATACATAATTTTTTTTATCCTCTTGGCCTACGGTATACGTTCTACACGCCTCGCATTATCAAATTTTCTTGATCAAAGTGGAAAATCTATTATTCAAAATAGGAAGCGGCTACAAGATTTATCAACAAATAGGTGTGGTTTTCATGCTGTTTTTTATTCTGTTTTCCGATGTCACGGACATTCTTACAGTGAACTCAAGATTTATGGGGACAATCCTCGATCAAACGATTTTTTAGTTGAAAATACTCTTTCCTACCTATATAATATAAACTTCGGTATCCTAAGAGTGAAATGCTTTAAAAATGTATGTAAATTTGAATATTAATAAATTTTTTATGTAAAATGCTCAGTGTCCTCTTTTAGATTTCTTCATCTACGTATAGGTGATCATCAGAAACAATAAGTGGCAGCAGCTCCTCAGGATTTAGCTTGTTTTCATCTTTTCATGCAAAGTCAGGATCACATTTGCTACAATATGTCGCAACTTCATTTTTATTAAATCTCTTTTTAAAGTCAATAAGACTATTCTGATTCATATTATAAAAATCATGCGTTTCCACTTGCTTATTTGAAGCATTGTCACATACAAAATTCTCATATGATAAATCACTTTCTGTAACAGCCAAATAGAAGGCTGTAGGTTTATAACCATAGTAGCCGGTGTCTTCACAGCGATGTCGTAAAAATCAGACCTATTTTTTATTCCCTCAATTGAAGCGTAGACCAGGTTCTTCTTCCCAAAACAATTTAAAACCAAGACGATACCAGTCTCTTAAAAATAAACTGAACTTACGTTTAGGATTTTTTGCAATCATGCCAGGGTAAGTATTTTCCCATTGATCACATTTATCATAGTGACAATTAGAGCATAAGAAACCTCTACCATGAGAGTCACAAATCTCTTCAAGACAGGAATTACAGTCTTTAATTTGCACATCATATCTTTTATGCAATTTACATGGATTGCATAATCTACACTTTTCATTATAATCGTCAGCTTAGGTACAATTTTCACAGGATTACCAGCTGCCCAATGTATAAAATCATAATGGACATGTTTTAAAACTGTTTTTAAAGTTGATTGTCTCACTACCAAAAAGGAAGTGACTCACGTCTTTTAGTAAAAGTGACGTCACACAACATATTTAGATACTTCTTCTTACAAAATGGCCGTCTAAGTAGTGGATAAAAGCAATACTAAAACATTATTTTGTTTTATCTCAATTAAAATATGTATAAATTGAGTAAAAGCAGATGGGCCACGACGACAAATTTTCATGCAATCATCCAAAGATGGGGAATCAGTTCCTATTCTAGCGTTAAGAGTTTTCCGAGAATTTTTTTTTGTAGAGATAATTATAGAAAATCATCACCTAAAATTAACCCCTTTCCAACTTTAATTGACTAAGTAAGATTTTCTGGTTCTCAAATCCAGTCATTTTAACACTCTCAGTGCCAATTACAGTTAAAAAAATCTCACTAGTATCAAACTCTTTTTTATAAATTGTTCACTTCAGTATATTTCACTAATGCATTTAATATCCGTCTTGTAGTCTCTTTATATGCACTATATACACTTTAGCCGCAAAGCATATTTGTTCTTCCGACTTGGATTTGCTTAATGATATAACATATCATGCATACATCTTGCCCCATTCTAGGGCTAGTCGACAACGTCTTGTAACTTCCACTGCTATGTTAGGCACCCTAGGCTCCATTTCGCTAACGCTTTCAATATCCAATAGTGTATGAGCATCCATTACAATATCTTTGATGTTGACACACTAAACTCTTTTTTAATACTGAAACAGATTGCGTCATAATACCTGAAAAGTGGGACCGCATTACGCAGGTGCGAGGTACTAGTAGCTCCACTTAGAACCCCCTCTCTGCTAGCTATTTATTGCGCCCCGGGACACGAAGGCTTTGCATGGGACTTCCATTTTTAGTGGTCCCGGGACAAGGGAAGGAACTGAGCATCTTCCAGAAAACGCTAGACGTCTAGACTCGTATATGGGGCTTCTATTTATAAAGAGAGGATAATACACAGGAACTGGGCATCATCCAGAAAAAACAATAGACTCTATAACAAAATAGCTACGAATCGTGAGAAATGGCGTCTAATGGTGGTTGCTAGCAGAAGTATTGGAACACTTGGAAACTGGTGACCGCACTGCCCAGGTGCGAGGGACTAGGAGCTCCTTTTATCCCACGTCCCATGTTAATTGCCTATTATTGGTACTTGTTAAATATCACGACTTCACTCGAGAAGTTAGATTAATCATATGGAAATACTGAAACAAAGTTACGTCGCCTGGAAACATGGCCTTACAAAAATAGGGGTGTGCTGTTAAGCCTTCTTCTTGCTACATTAAACATTTTTCTTGAATAATGGAAGAAAGCAGTAGTGGCTATGGTTCCATTTAAAGGCCTTATGACGATACTACTAGAAATATCTGTTAATTAGGATCTAGTGCAAATGCTGCTAAGCTATAACTTTTCCAGGAGCTCCATTCTTCAAGGTTACCCGCAGTGCTGTTTGTAGTCACGATTTTGGTTAGGCAAATCTGCGGTACTATTTGTAGTCACGATTTGAGTTAGGTAAACTCGCAAAAGGTCCACCCTGACGCGACTGGCAGGCCACTCAAGTAAGATTTTCCTGTCGGGGATAGGAACAGAGGAAGGAACTTATAATTGAGCGGAGGTCCCAAACCATGCCACAGCACCACAATAGCTCCAACCTTTTATAAATAGCCTATAGAAGCTTTATAATTAGCTTATTTGAAAAAATGTAAATTGGGAAAAGGGATGGTCGTTGTATTTGGGCTTTGGCTCCATGGATATAGCTTTTTCTCTGGTCTTAATTTTTTCCGCGTTTAAATTTTAATGGGATGTAGTCTATAATCTAGAAATACGCCATAGTTAGAAAGAATCTGAAGAAAATTGAGAGATACAAGGAAGAAACCAAAGTTCTACAGGCTAAAACATTTCTGCTGAAAAAAAATTGCGAAAGTAGCGGTTTACTTTTCTTAGAAGCAACTTTGAATAGTGAGTCAATCGTCCTTTTTATTTGGAGCTGTGAAGTATGCTATGCAACATCAATAGTGACCAGTTAATGTACATGTTTATGGCGTCGGGAAGTATAACCCCAATTCCGAGAATTTTGGATGGTTACCCATTTCAAAACCCCCTACGATATTCTTGTAACCCGCTAGAGCTGACAAAATAAAAAGAAAAAGAAGACACGTCTGGGTATCAAACTCTTTTTGGAATTCCCAAAAATGTGTTCGTAATTAATTTTAGTGTTGAGATGAAAATAAGTAATGTATTTTATTAAGATATATGTTCCGTTTGAAATAAGGGATATTACGACGATCCCGCAGCTGTAACTTACACGGACAGGACAAAAGACTAATATAATTGGAGTCATTAGTGACATGCCTATCTATTCAGGGAGCCATAATTGTGATATTACTTAGATTTTTTCGCATGGAAATTGTCTCTTTTCAAATGATTTCAACATTTGTACAACCAAAACAAAAAAACATGTACACCAAATTTCAAAATATAATTTGGCAGATGCATGGGATCCCACAAGGGGGAGGGGTCTGACGGCCTCTACTGCCTTTTACATTTTACATTTTTAAAGGAAAAATTGTCTGGTTGTACAATAAGGTGCTATCTAACGAAAATAATAAAGTATATACGGATATTCAAAGATAACAAGTATTTTAAAGCCCGCTCCCTAAAATTTAGCTTCTGGGCAACCATGGGCAGATGAATTGAGTTGAAAATCAGCAATGGAATGATATCACAATTTGTCTGTTTTGTTGACAGGTGAAAACTGACGGAGAGAAGAAAAATAAAATACTAAAAATACCTGAGGGAAGATAGACCTTAACTTTGTGTTTGAATATTTATTTTTCCTTGGCAGTTCTTTTAAAACTACCTCTTGAAAATGTGACTGGGAAGGGTTTATTCAAGAGAGGAATTTTAAACACCAGCCTAAGGGTTTTTGATTATGGTGATTTCAGCTGTAGACCTTTTGTGATTTTGAGCCTCTACACTCCAGAAATAACCCAAAAATCAGATGTTGGTGCCATAAGGTATTTTATGATGGAGTTGTCATATCAATATTATAAAAAGCACGCAAATATGAGTATCATCTTTCAAATGACCTTTGATATAGCTCTTTATGATGTTCTTGTTCCTTATTAGTACTGGAAAAATAAAAAATAAGGAGATGTATCAATTTTTCCAGCTTTTTTTTAATTTTCATTTTTGGAATGGTGCAAAGCTAATTAATTTCTGCAATAAGCTGTTATTATTAAGATGAATCTAAATAATAGCTACCATGCCTTCATCAGCATTAGCGCCAAATTTCTCTTGCGATACAGAGTTTTTTTAATGTGTTTTTAGGCTTTTGGCTACTATGGGACATGGTTTCATTGTACTAGGTTGCAGCTATTGCTGCAACCATGACATTCAAGCGTGTTCGGGCCCTAGGCATGAAAAATTTGCTAATTACAAATAAACAAGGCAGAGATAAATTATTGTTTTTAGGGGGGGGGGGTGGGGCAGGAATAGTTTGAGATTCACGCAGCATAAAATAAAGAAACACTGGCATAAGAATTAACCGATGAATAAAGACCATTTCATTTGAGTCAACTTTTATCACTTCCGAAAAAACCAGCTTGCTTACGTTTTTAACTATATCATTGCTTTGATGGGAGCTGAGCACAACGGGGGGTGAGTTGCATGGGAGTTAAGTTACACGAGGGTCCAATCAAATGGGTTCAGTTACACGGGGCTCAATTGAACGAGGGTTCAAGTGCCCAGAAACGTTTTTTGTTTAATGGTGCTTCTAAATGTGAAATGACTGGGTCGAAAAGGATTTACGTGCAATTGAACCGTCGATTGATTTAAATGGGGGTGTAGTTCCATAAGGTTTGAGTTGCAGAGGGGTTCAGTTGAATGGGGTGGAGTTAAATGGGGTTGAGTTAAATGGGAATTTAGTTGCAAGGGGGTTGAGTTAAACAGGATTTGAGTTAAAGGGGAATTCCGATGAACAAGATTCAGTTGACCGAAGGTTCAGTTAAATGGGCTCAGTTGCATGTGATTCAGTTGAACGGGGTTCAGTTAAAGGGGAAAACATACTACAAATAATTTTCCGGCAAAGCCTACAATAAATTCGTAAATCTTTGGGTTTTGGCTTCGGAATTTTGTTATCCCAAAATTACCAAACTGTGGATTTGTGATTGTCTTGGTCTATTGTTGGCTTAGACCATATTTGCCATAAGAAAGCAATTCGTAATTCGAGTCAAAGATAATGCTGAACTAGTTTTGTTAAATCCTTCTGCACGTGAGTAGTTTAATTTAGGATCATATTGTTGTTACCATCAAAATTCTTCCTCTTAAGTTTGAGTACATTTTTTCATAAGTACTGTTTTTGCTTCCTGACAACGTTGGACTTGTTTTAAATTTGATATAAAAGAGCAATGTAATTATAGTAGATCTCTTACTATTGATAAAGTTAGAGATGATTCTGTTGCAGCCATTCAGCTTAGACAATGTTTGCCACTTACTATAAATCTCTGTTTAAATTTGTTTTGGGGAACTTGACCATTAAGTACAAATAGGATAAATGTCATCGATACTTGAAAGATTAATGTTAAATTTATTGTAGACAATTAAATGCAGATCCTTCCGTATCTTTATTGCGAGTTTGTGGTGTGACTGGTATTTGTTTGAGTTTCTCATAAAAATATTTTTGACAAATACACGTAAATGTATGTAATGTCCTGCCAATGACTGAAGGAAATTACGGTGGAAATTTTATTATTAAATTTTTAGGTGAAATTTTTATCATGGAATTTTTTTTCTGATGAGTCTGAATACCTGAAGCACAGAATTGTTCCTAGCAGGGCCTTAGCTCCAGCATTTTTATTGAGGAGGGCAGGAGGGGTCCACATCCGGAGAGTCAAGGGGCAAAGGGGTATATAATAACGTTTTCTCAATATTATTGGGGGTAAAAGTGCCCCCCTTGCCCCCCCCCCCCCAAACGACGCCACTGGTTTCTAGCATAAGGTAATTTCATAAAACAGTTTCTTGTTTTTGAAAAATTCCAGTTATGTACAATTTGGGTTTTTGGCTTAAATTAGTTGATAATCAATTGAGTTTGGAATGAAAGAATGCCCAACTATTGTTGGAAGCTTTTTATTTTTGATTTTGATATTTATTTTTTTTTAACGGTAGTATGGGTACTTTTTGGCTATTCGTTTGTTTTTGGACTGCTGTAGAGAACGCTCCGCAGGTTTTCACCAAGGATGTATCCTCTCACCCATCCTATTTGGTCTGTTCCTGAATACTATTAGTGTACTTGTCTCTAATGACACTGGAGTAGTGTCAGGTGGATACCGTTTTGACCTGCTTGTGTGTACTGATGATATTTAATCCTCTAAATGAGAAAAGGGACAGGCCTGGGAGAAACAGGGATGTACTTAAAAACTAATTTCAAGATATTCTGGAGCTGGCCAACCCGGTCGGCTGGGAATTAAGTAGTTTTTTTATTGAGTCATTAAGCTTAATAAATTAATCAAACATGACTTTTGTATTAGTGTTTTTTTTTGTAATAAGAGCTTTTATTTCTATTGAACGACGACTGATTGTTCATATTGAACTTCAGCACACCATCGTATAAACAGCGATTGTAGAATACTAAATCTTTTATTCTGTCTTGCTAAGGAAGAAGGCCGCAAGTGGGTTCTATGGAAGAATGACGCTATTAGTTGTGAGAAACTATGACAATGACAATGCAAATAAAATTAATAAACCTTAAAATGACAACTATTCTAAAAAATAATGACCAACCTTATTATACCACCCATTTATGACAATGCAATCAGCTAGGATGCAGCGATCGCTGCAACCTAGTAAAGAACGAGCCAAGGCCTATAGTAACCAAAAATTTAATCACGGTAAAAAGTGTAGTGAAAAAAATTGCAATTTGTAGCTGTTTCAGGGATGGTATATATTACTTCGATTAATCTTAATAGTAAAGGTTTGTTGAGAAGACAAATTTATGGGAACTTTGAACAATAGTCTGAAACCCTTAAAAAATACTTAGCCTACATTTAAACGAAAAATGCACCAATGAAATCGTCGTTTCGAAAACCCTGTAACCCTGTACTTACAGCCTCACATCTTAATCAACAAGGAAAATCACTTTTTTGCATGGGTAGCACTGAAATGTATCCTTTTTTTCTTCTTTTTTTCGTCACCGCTAGCGAGGAACGGGAACATTACAGAAAGCTTTTTTAACGGTTCATTTGGAACAAATTAGCAATATCTAAGTGCATCTTTAAGCAAAAAACTCGATATTTAGAATAAAACACAATTTTTGACAAAAAAGTATCTCCATATAGAAAATAACGAATGATGTCTAACATCGTAGGTTACAGTCATAATGGCTTCATATTAAAAGTTAAATCATATTATATTAAAACAATTTGACGTCAATTGCAATCTTACTAGGCACAAAGGACATTTTAGCAGACATTCTTATGTATATCTGTTTGTATATTTGCTAGACATTGGACGAGAGACTTATAGCCGGCCTACTGTTTGGCAAAAATGTAAATACAAAATTTTTATATATATATTTTTTATTCTATAATAAACGGGAAAATTGTAGAATAACTATTTAAGACTGAAAACTACATGCCCAATTTTGGGTGTAAATTGGAAAATAGAGCAATTGCCCCCTTCCTAGGCTATGAAAAACAGCTTTTTCGGTAATTTCATCGAAGAAGTAAAAAAAATGCCCCCTAGATTTGAAAAACATATTTTTGTATCTTCACTAGTAAGATTGAAGCAAATCCTTGCCTCCCTATACTTACGTGGAATGACACCCCTGTACCTAGTCTGGGGGGGGGTCAGATTTCAAAAGGAAAGTTGTAGGAACTAATCCTTTCTTGAAGCCCATGCTGGTTCCAGGTGGATATCAAACGCCAAGCTAAGCTTGGCGTGATGAGGCTCGTTCTTCCGTCCCTGTGCAGCAAAGAAAATTCGTCAGTGCCCGTGGAAGGGTGTTAATATTAAGGGACTCTGGGCCGAGCAAAGTGGTTGCCAACGCGCTCTGGGTGACCCGCAAGACTTGAGACCTTGCGGTTAGCTCTACTCCAAAGAAACATCGATGTACCTGAGACCTAGAAGAAACGTTTTATATACGGCTAGGACGTTACTGGAAAGCGACACGGCCCTCGTATTGGTGTGGGTGTCTTGAAACAAACAGACCATCCAAACTGCTGTGTTCGTGCGTGGCAACACGAATTCAAATATGGCAGCGAAGTAAAAAAAATCCTTTTCTAGCTATAAGTCTTGGAAAAACTTTATACATTTCTATTAATTGAAAAAAAATGAGATGAATCGGGTCATATTAGAATTAGGTAAAAGAATTTTAGGTTGTCGAACCGAGACACTCGTTGCAAGTGAGAGCTCATTTGGCATTTCGCTTATTCCTCGCCCCCTTACTCCTCCTAGATGGGTCAAAACACATAAGAAATGCTAAACTGTATCTTTATCGAAAACATAGTGCTTTTAGTGGGAAAGCAAAACATTCTCCGAAACCCTAGTCCCCCCACTCTCCCCACATAATGTTCCTGCTAGTCCCGACATTGTTTTAGTTCTCAAAACTAATGTCTTAGCTTTTCAGCTGATACAGCTGTTTTAACGCCCAAAGATTTCTATAAATACAATCAACACTTCAAAATTTTGTGATTTCTAGAATTTATTTGGTAAAACTTGACATTTTTAGAAGTTTGTTACCTCTGCCTTCTTTAAAAAGTTTATTCCAGTGATGATACCGTTTTAACTTTCAGCTTGCACTGATTTCCAATTCAATCTGTTTTACCATCCTAAAATTTCTATATACTAATTACCTTTTTCAAATTCAATAGATTAACTAATTCGGATTTATCCAAACATAATCATGGTAAATAGTATTATCGTATCCCCTACATCATTAAAAAGTTGAACGTTTCTGTTTCTTCCACTTAAACTCGACCCTTGACAAATCTACTTGAAGCTTCTCTAAAGAAATGATGATGCCCTAATCCACTGCGTATGACATGAACGAAAAGCTCTCTGTCCCTTCAAGATCTTTTTTAATCCTTGTGAAATCGGTTGGCAGAGCGACGTCGGGTCACGTGCCTTTTCTCTTCTAAGAACAAAGTTTAGATTCCTAATTGGAAGTGTGGCAGAGAGACTCCTGTTTCATGCTGGGTGAGCTTTGCATTGGAAAAGGGATGTAGCTCAGTTGGAATTCCTTTAATGAGTAATGGAGAAGTTGATTTCTGTCTATCCCGCTCTTAAATTACAAAATAAGAACTAGGAGTAATAGTCTCTTATTTGTAGAAGATCATTCGAGAGGAGAATATGACAGGATCAGATATACCCGAAGGCGCTATTGAACGAACCTGCGACCAAACGTCACTGAACGGGAAGTCCTTTAACGAGCAATAGAGAAGTTCATACTACTTTTTGATTAAGGGGATCCGATATGATAAAAATCATTTTGTGAGTCTCAGCATCGGCTGACAGTCTTAAAGACAAGGGCCCAACTAATTGTTAAGCAAAACGTTGTCTATTCAATGTATATGCAGCATAAATAATATGCATCATGTGTCCGCAAAGGTTTCGATCAAGGCGGTTAGCACAACAGGGAACTTAAAAAGCTGTCAAATTATTCAATGATATTTCTTTTGAGCTGATTTTTAAGGTTTTCAAAGTAGGTATACTAGAATACTTTTAGGGTCTATCCTTTTCTGAACTTTACAAAGAAAATTCTGCTCCGTTCAATCGAAAAACACAAGATTCACGCTAATGCAATGATGCAAACTCATCTCCGACACAACAAGGGAAAAATTAAATGTTTTTTCCTAAGATTTCCAGAAAAGTATCCGTCAGATTTTACAGTCATCTAGTCGGATCTTTTATCAAAGCTATATAAGTTACAACAAGACAGCCGAATCAATTCTGAATAGGTTGGCGACAGAAATTAACAAAGTTTATAATAAACAAGGTATCTTTAAGCTATCAAATCCTCTTAAAAGCGAAGAAAATAAAACTAAGATACTGTCCTCTCATCCTTGGAAGATTGATGTAAGAAAAGGATATGATAAGATGAGGTGCCAGATTGGATATTAAACGACAATGCTATTTTACGCTACTGAACAAAAAATTGAGTTGGAACTTCTTTAATGAGCAGTGTAGACGTTTATTTCTGTCCATTCTAATTTAAAAATAAAAGAAAAGAATTAATATAATATCCCCCTTTCATTCTTTGCAGATTCCCTTCAGAAAATGACAAGATAACATCAGACATGCTAGAAGGGCATAATGACCATTTTGGATTTAGTTTAATTTAAAATCTTACTAAATTTGAGATAAATTTTAAACGTTGAACACCTATAACTTGCGTGAAAAATTGAAAAAAAAAGTTTTTCATCAATGGATTGCATCGAATTCAAATAATTTGTCAGCTAATCATTTATAAATAGTTTGAATATTATGGTGATTTATTTTGGTTTTATTTTGTTGTTGTTAATACTTTAATCAATGAAAACCATACTGTTCATAAAAGAGATTGTTTTCAACAAAACGCACATGAGACGCAAGCTGTCTAAAGGGAGTGAGAGGGACGCAGAGTTGCAACAAGCTTATTTGAAAACTTTGATTAGCTTGGGATTTTTTGTTGTTTACGTTATGTCAAATAAAAAAAATGCTGATCGGAATACAAATCTTTTTTGGCAAAACGTAAATAAAACAATGGCCTTTAAAATTTTTGGGGGGTGGCGGCCTTACTCCTTTTTTATTTTTCCTTGTAGAGATGTTATTATAAAGTTAAAGGGAGGGAGTTCGCTAACAGTGGTTAGCCTTTTTAATAATATGTTGCTACTTTTGAAATTCAAATACTGTCTCTCAATATTTTCCAGTTGCGATTATCCCCAGGGATCTTACCTTCTAAATGGAAGAATGCCAGAGCTATCGCATTGTATACGAAAATTAAATTAAAGTTTGACCTTCATTTAGGTCAAGTCTGTTTATTGTAAAAGCAATTGAAGTTCTTCCACTTAAAACCAATTATTTAGTGGATGCTGATAATCATTTACCCTATATATTTGTTTTGCTATGCGTGTAACTCAATCCCTGCTTAACTCAGCCCTGTTGAATTCAACCATTTAACTCAATGCTCATTCAAATTTAACGTCATGCAACTCCATACCCTGTGTAACTGAGCCGCATTGAATTCAACCCAATTTAAATCAATCCCCATGCAGCTCACCCCTCATTAAGCTCAACCTTGTGCAGCTCAACCCCTGTTTAACTCGACCCCATTTAAGCCAATCCCCATGCGACTTAAACCATAGTTTAAGTCCACTTCATTTACCTCGAGAGTAGTAAGTAAGGTACTATTTTGCTTACGCCCCCGTACCAAACAGGTTTTTTCTGGTAGTCCTATCTACAGGTCATCACACTCTTTGCCAGGGAATGACGCAATTTCAAAAGTTCAGTCTACCAGTCATCACACTCTTTGCCAAGAGGATTTGCGTAATTTCAAAGTTCAATGTCTTTTTTTAGCGGTAAACCAAAAAACCGATATCTCCTTTTACTCGCCAATTATTTTTGTATATATTCAGATTTCATATTTGATTCTCCATCAGTTTCGAATAGTTTATATTCGAGATTACAGGCATTTTTTGTAAAAAGCATTTACATAGAAAAATGGATAATTCTATGCAATTTTTGGTGAGTAAAAAATATTCTCATTATTATATTAAAAAGAAATTGTCATTAAGTTAAGGAAGAAATTCTTTCCTTACACTAGAACTAAGGGTACTTATGCACTTAGAAGTCTGTTGTTTTTAGGAGCTGAAAAAACTTCTAATTCTCTTATAGGTTGAAATTTACGGTGTGATTTTTTATCGGGATCAATGGGTCTTTTAGATGTTTTTTTGAAAAAAGTGCTCAGCTTTCGATCGGTAATTTGGGATTAGAATAAAATGTTGATTTTTTTTTAATGTATTAATTGTTACAAAAGCTTCCTTTTTATCAAGATCAATGACCCTTTTTTTAGGGGTGTTTTTGAAAATACTTCCAGGCCAGTCTGCATTTACGGTGTGATTTTTTATCAAGATCAGTGGTCTTTTTTAGGGATGTTTTTGAAAAAAGTGCTTAGCTTTCGATCAGTAATTTGGGATTAGAATAAAATGTTGATTCTTTTAATGTATTAATTGTTACAAAAGCTTCCTTTTTATCAAGATCAATGACCCTTTTTTTAGGAATGTTTTTGAAAATACTTCCAGGCCAGTCTGCATTTACGGTGTGATTTTTTATCAAGATCAGTGGCCTTTTTAGGGATGTTTTTGAAAAAAAAGTGCTTAGCTTTCGATCGGTAAATTAGGATTAGAATAAAATGTTGATTCTTTTAATGTATTAATTGTTACAAAAGCTTCCTTTTTATTACAGTGTGATTTTTTTTATCGCGATCAGTGGTTTTTTTTAGGGATGTTTTTTGAAAATATTTCCTGGCCAGTCTGCGTTGAAGAATCTCTTCCTGAAATTTAATGCGTTCAAAACCCTCACCCCCCCCATTTCCTCAAAAATAAAATTTGTTACCTTATAACCCTATTTAATAAATAACATTGTTAGCTTAGCTATACGGAAGTACTTGACTGTCACATGCAATTCTTCTCCATATTGTTTAATAAGGAACGCAAATACTGCTTTTTAAGTTTGAATTTACAAATACAGTCACGGAAGCATGGACGTAGGGGGGGAGGGAGGAGCAGTTTATAAAAGGCCCTCCATCCCACAATCAAAACCCCTGATTTTGAAATCAAGATGTTTTTTACACTACTTTAGATGTCTAACATAAACTGAATTATTTACCAAAAACCCAAAATGCATTTTTGCTACATGCTAAATTTTTTGTCTTTTTTAAAGGAAGAAGAGACGTGCAATAATCCCCCTTCTGAGAAGAAAACAAGATATGGCGAACCTTCATTAATACAGGCCACAAGAGCGTCTGTTATCAAATTCGCTGGAAAAGTTACACACGATCGGGACCATGCATCGAGCACCCAACTTATAGTGACAGAGCCCTCTGACCCCCGCGTTAGCTCCATGGCAACTGGAAGGAAGTTGAAAAGGGAATGGGCTACTTTATACAATGTCTCAGCTCAGCCTACTGAAGATTGTGAGTTCAACCCCCTTCAAGATTTGCAAAGGAGCTCAGATATAGAAGTCCAGTCAGAATTTGTAAGCATATACATCATTTTTTTTCTATCCCTATTTTCAAAAATAAGACAAAATTTTCTCAGACGCATAGCTTTTGATGAGTAAAAACTTAAAATTTGTTTCTAAGCTATTTAATTTTCTTTCATTAACCAAATTAATGATATTTATGGAGTGCTTGTCATGCATTTCTATAAAAAAAACTTACCTTGTAACTTCTAACCAAGATACATTCTAATGCAATAATTCCTTTTAAACAAAAAAAAACAATTTGGTATTTCACGGTCGGCAAGCCACCCTTAAACTGATGTTATTGCGCTAAAACCATTTGCATTGTATCAGATCGTCCCATCGATTCTTAATCTGCTTTGAATTGTAAATGGGTTTCCTGTGACAGGAAGAAGGTTTTTACAATGGTCAAATTTCATCGACAGTTATAATGAAGAGGCTCAAACAATCGAATTGGACTCATATTTTGCGTTTTTATTTAAAAAAAAAATTGGAATAAAACCATTAATTTTTTCTATCATTCTCTTGTTCGAACTTACCTTTCTAAGAATAAGACTACATTTTCCCGACAAAAAAAATATTTTTTTTTAACATGTTCAGTTGACATTATGAAAGACATAAGGCAATGTAACTTTTTTTTCTTCTTCTTTTAATTGTTCAGGTGGTGGGACAATGACTATGAGAAATTGACAAAGTTTATTAACTATAAAAAAAAATGATTATTTTACATAAAAAATAAAACTTTTTTTTTCTACAGATTAAAAATATAGCACTCCCAGCGGCACCATTGAGTGATGATGCAAGTATATTTACAGAACCAATTCTGTCACCACCAGCAGAGTTCAGGGATAAACCTACACTGGTTCTAGATAATATGGAGTGGCATGAGGGATTCCTTAATGATGTTTTTGGGGAAATGGCCGGCCTGGAGGACTTAACTTGTGATATTGACATGCTTGAGGACCCAGAGTGGGCAGATAGTTTCATGCGTGAATATTTAGATGATGCTACAAGTAAATCTGAACCGGGTCCTCATAACGAAATTCCATCAGAGGACAATACAGGCTGGCTCGACCAATTGTCCCCAAACACCTTAGAATATGTACTAGGGAACCTCATGTCACATCCCTCCAATGTGGTTGAACAGACTGGGAGTGGTGTTATTGACAATTCCCTGTCACCCTCCTCCACCACTCCGCTTAATAGTAGTAGTAATACAACATCAGCTCATTTTTCCGGGGACATTTTTAATGAGAACTTTATAATTAGTGAATTGAGTCCTGAACAAACAGGGTCAGGACATGAAAACAGTACTATGTCCCCGGAATTGCCTGATTTTTATCTGTTAGAATCTGCTCTAGGTCATTTGCAAACATACAGGGTAGATTTTAGCCTTCCCGAGGAAAACGCTGGCATTATTTTAACTGACCCCGTGAAAAATCTCCATAGCTATATCGACAAAATTCGAGCACTTATTGATATTCAGATCCAGAAATGGGGAGGTCGAGGGGGAATTAAAGCATCAGTGAACCAAAAAGTTTATTTACAAAAGCGGACATCTGGGGACATTTTTTATTTTCATTTTTCGACAGGCAACCAGACTTTTTACCCAGGTGTAAACGATTTTGAAGACAACTTTTTCAACTGGGTAAATAAACTAATTTCAACTTTGGATACATTTAGCGAGAGGGGGAGTGGGTCCACCATTTTATACATTGAACGCATGGATCTGAATCTCAGCAGATTAAAAAAAAACTTTAGTTTAAGGGGTGGGATGGGTAAAGGAATAAAATGCCACCCAGATTTGTCGACTACAGGAGGAGTTCAGGGTTTCAGATTTGACACTGGACTTCAATGCTTTAAGTATGCATTTTTAGCGGCGGCCCATAAGACATTAAAAAATGAGTCAACAATGAAAAATCTCGACAAACTTGCACGTAACGGTGGGAAAAATTTCCCTAAAGTAAATTTTGATTGTTTAGAGGGAAAATATCCGGTGTCCTTTAAAGAAATAAGCATATTCGAGAAAGCAAATGAAAATCTTGGGGTGGGGGTAGTTGTTCTCCAGTATGACACTGAATTTGTAGATGGGGGGAAAAAACCGAATAAAAAAGGGGTTTTGTACTCAGTGAGGACACCGATGGTGGAAAATGTTAAAAATTTTGTATGGGTTATTTACGAACCTCCCAAAGATGTAAATTCTTATGGTCATTTTTTCCCCGTTACGGCGATAAGTCGACTCCTCTGTCAAGGCAAGAACAAAGGAGAACGTTTCTATTGCCCCATGTGCCTCTCCCCATTTAGATCCGAGCGAACGTTTTCAGATCACATGGGACATTGCAAAATTCACGGAAATCAAAGAATAGAAATGCCGGCAGAAGGCAAAGACATTTTACAATTTAAAAATTTTCAAAATTCTCTTCTGCAATCTGATAAAGTGTCTTTGGACTGTGAAACAAGACTGGTTGAGGTATCAGACCCATCAAGGCCAAATATAGTCAAGGAACACAAACTAGTTGCGTGTTCCTACGCACACGCCCGTCGCGACGCCAACAATAAAATGCAATTGGAATAGTTTTTTTTAACTATGGACGAGGAGGGCAGTATGGAAAAGCTATTGGTTTCTTTAATAAAAACGGCAAACAGAGCAATTTCATGATTACGTCATACTAATTATCCGATGACATTGTCGGATAAAGAGCAACTGGCGTTGGAAAAGGGAACAATTTGTTGGGTGTGTAGGGGTGCCCTTGCCCCAAAAGACGCGGTGCAGGACCACAATCACCTTATTGACCCCAATTCAACGGGAAAGAGTAACTTTCGGGGGTGGGCTCACAATTCGTGTAATTTAAAAATTAAACAACAACTTTTTCTACCGGTTTTTATACATAACTCTAACTA
>JAQQPU010002312.1:0-21059 GCA_029168905.1 Artemia sp. Kazakhstan ARC1039 | reverse complement strand
AAATGAGCCGTTGTTTTTTTGACTTTCATGTTCTGATTGCCCCCCCCCCCTCAACAAAAAAATTCCCCCCCCCCCCCCTAGAGAAGAAGCTACGTGCACTCATGCCAGGGCTAGGGGCTATCAGAACATCATAGAGAGATGTATAACGGCTCATTTTAAAGAAAATCGCTACATATAGTCGCTTTTGTAATTAAAAAACAAGAAAAATAGAATAACATCAAACTTTTATGATAACTGCATTTTTGACTGACTTTGCTGACTGATTTCCTGTGGTTGATCTTTTACTATTCCAAGAAAAAAAAGTCATAGGCTTCTTCCTGTGTGTTACCAACATTTATATTTATAATCATGGTTGCAGTAGTTGCTGCACTACATTCAGGATTGATATAGTTCATTATAAATAGGGATTAGTTCTGTTTCGTCGGTATCATAGTTGTAGATATAGCTGACACCTAGTAAAGAACAAACCACGACTTTGTAGCTAAAAGTTCAGATATTATAAGCGTCTGTTGTACAAAATTATATTAAATGCCAAACTTTAGCCTATAGTAATCCGTGTTGCAGTGGTTGCTAGAAACCTAGTAAGAGACGATTACGTCCCTTAGTAAAAACTGCAATAAACCATAACTCCTAAAAATACAGTCGGATCGAAACAAGAAGTACACTATTAGAATGTCTTGTCCAAAATCCCTATATGAGAAACTTACAGTCCCAAGGCATGAACAATGAGGAAAACATATTGGCTGAAAAACAAGAAAAGTGACTGAAACCACGATATTCTGCATATACGGCATCTTCTTTTTCTTTTCTTTTTTCTTTACTTCAGATAGCAGGGCACTGGAACATCGTAGAGAGCTGTTTAACGGCTCATTTTAAAGGAAATTGCCACATCTAGTGCCTTTTGTAAGTAAAAAAAATGTTCTTAAATATTATCAAATTTTTAAGAAAAGCAGCATTTTTCTATAACACTGTAGCAGCTAATATTACTATAGCATCAGGAATTTGTCCCATCTACGTGCTTTTGTAATTAATAACAAAAAAATATTTAAAACAAAATCAATATTTTTTTACAAAGAAATGAATTTTCATATACTATTTAATAATTACATAAAGGATCGATATAGTTCTTCATAAATGGGGACTATGTAAGTTTCATCATTATTATTACAGTAAAAAACGAACCACGGCCCATAAACGAATTTTTTTGTTCTGGTACGACTAATTTACATAGAGGTGATATAGTTCATTATAAATGTATATAAGGGATCGATATAGGCTGGTTGCAGCGGCAGCTAGTTATATTCAAAAACGAACTATAAGTTGTATTGGGGTAATTACTCCCATGACAGCCCTATCCCTTTTCCCATGACAGCCCTCTGACGCCACAACACACTTATCAAAATTCCCATGACAGCCCTAGTGAAATTCTCATGACAGCCCTGGTAAAATTACCATGACAGCCCCTGGCAAAATCCTACCCCTGGCAAGAGTCCATCAAATCTCAAATAATAAGGAAAATTAACAAGGGAATAGAACTCCTAATCCCTCGCACCTGTACAATGCGGTCAGGTGGCAAGATTTCTACCGGAACCCTCTGACGTCACGGCATCTGTGTTTCTGGTGGTCAGCTGGCATGATTCCCGTCCTTTGACGTCACGGCAGCCATAGGGAAAATAGTATTGGATTTTAAACGCAGCCCTGTTACGTCACGTGAAACACCCCTGTGTATTTCTATGACAGCCTTGTTACATCAAGCGAGACACCCTCGCGGTTGAAATAGGTTCATAGTATTTCTGTGACATACCTGTTACGTCACGCAACACACCCCTGTGTATTTCTATGAGAGCCCAGTTTTCCAGGTGGCAGACTTCCATGTTGTTTTTCCCATATAGATGTCTAGACGGCTTTCCAGGAGTGCAAGTGTTCCCTTGAAAATAGAAAATCCCTGTAGGTTCTAGGAATTGTATAAATACTCAAGGGAAGGAATATTCCTCATCAGTACACATTTGACTCTCAATAGTGATACAACTCTCTTAGAAAAATAATGGATGATTCTTATCAAGAAGTAAGTCTCATTCAATATTAGAACTTTTCCTGTCTCTAGGTTTTCGCTAATCGAGAGCAATCCTCTATTTTCTGAGGTTTGTCATTTACTATTCCAAATAAGAAAGCCCGAACATTTCTCCTGTGTGTTATTTTTTCGGGTTGCAACGGTAGTTATATTAAAGTTAATAAAAGAGATCAACTTTATAAGAATTCCTTAAATAATGAAAATGATCCGATTTGTTCAAGAATTTATAAGAATTACAGGACCATCCTAAATAGACTACTGAGAAATCTAAAAAAAAATATTTGGAAAATAAATTCAAAGAAACTTGTGGTAGCCCTGCAAAAACATGGAAATTAATTGAAAGCGTAACATCGACAGTTACAACTCTGGTGAAGTTCAGCCAGAAGGAGGAAATGGGAAATGTTTTTTTTGCCTTTTTTAACTCGACATTCAGTTTTTATTCTGGGGTATTAGAAAGAACAAAGAACAAGAAATTAATGGAAGGTTCCCGAAGTGCCCTAGTAACTTACGGGGGGGGGGGGGGGTAAAGCGGGTGAAAATGGTCACGAATGGCTTTGAATTTTATCTTTTTCTTAAAAACAATCTTCAAGTATCCTTAAAAATTCCAAGGGAATTACTTACAATGCCAGAAACATTACTGCTGTTTTTCCGTTCACCCTTTTTTCTGAAGTCAGTAGCCTGCCGGTGCAACAGTCGATGAACCAAAAAACTGAGTCGGCGATGATTCATCTTTTAGTATGTAAACAAGTCTGAACCGGATAATACGATGAAAAGGTAAGTGTTTACCATGTATAGATTGACTTTATTGTTATTTTATCAATTTACTCAGATATGGGTCCTGTGCCACATTGACCTCATCTTGAAGAGAAAGCTTGGGGCTATCTGTGCTGAAAAATTAGACTTCCAGAGAGTTTGTGCTTGGATGCCATTCTTAAAGGGTTGCATATTACTAGGTCCCGTTACGCTCAACAAGTAACTGTTTCAGTCCTTCATATTCTTAGCAGCGTTGCCAATGCGGTACAATTGTACCGTTTTTGGTACAATTTAGAGGTCCTGGTACAATGCGGTACATTTGAAACATTCTTGGTACAATCCAAGTTTTCCGGTATATTTTGGTTTTATTGGTTTTGTATATATGCACAACAATTTCCATAGTGATGGTGATAGTGATAGTGATATATTTAATTAACAAAAAGTTTAAATACAAAAATCAATATGATTCACCCAAAACCAAACGGTTGACGTGGGGGAAATATGTAACTTTTCTTGAATATAATTTAACAGAAAAGAAGTAACATCAATTGCACTAAGCAATGAGAAAATCTACAAGGAATATAAAATTTAGGCAACATAGGCCTATTATTTCATTATAGGAGGGTCCACAGTAAATTAATTTTCTCTTAGAAATGGTGTAAATTAGTATTTGTTTGTGCAAATCAATATTGTAAATATGTTTTTTTTTAGTCGTTTTCAGAATTTTATAGTGTTTTCTTGTGGAAAGGCTTGCCCTTAAATCTTAGAAAAAAGTTTTAACTCATTGAAAAGTTGACCTTACATAAAAAGGCGAGAAGTGCAGAACTTATGCTTTATGGTTTTATTGGGCGTCACAATGTCGCTAGTGGCATCATGGATGAACTAATAGAAATTCTAAAGACCTGTTTTCCTGACTCTAATATTGCAAAGAGTCTAACCTGTGGCTGCACCAAAGCTGCACGTCTCATAAACGACGATATTGGCGAAGTTGGTTTCGAAGATCTAAGCGAAATCATCAAGAAGCAGAAATTTTCAATAATAGTTGATGAAAGAACAGACTTGAGTAACAAAAAGAGCCTAACTATAGTTGTCCGCCATCTTGATATGAATGCTACTGATGAAGAAGACAGTTCTCCTGTAAGAGACTCCTTCTTGAGACTTATAGAAGTTCAGCAATGCACAGCCGAAGAAAATTACCCGGCAATAACTAAACTACTTTTTCAAGATATTGGAGCTCCAAAGGCAAACCTAATAGGATTTGCCACAGACAATGCGTCGGTTGTAATGGGGGAGCAAGGTGGTGTGCAGGCGAAGCTGTCAGAAGACTGCCCAAGTTTATTTGTACTTAGTTTCTCATTCAATTCCATTCACCATTGTTCTAGTTCTGCCGGCAAAAATTGCCAAAAGAAATTTAAGATTTTTGTCAGGATGTATACGGCTATATTTGTCGCTGCCTAAAACAGGCCAGTGAAATTTTAGGATTGCAAAAGCTTATGGAATTGAAAGAACATCGAATTTTGAGACGTATCGCAGCTCGATGGTTGTCTATACAAGCCGATGTAGCTCGATATTTGGAGTGGTAGAATTGCTTGACTTCATTCTTCCGTGCGGAAACGCTTAAAAAGGCCAACAAGCTGGGGAAGGCCACTGCTATGCTACAAAAATCTCCTGTCACTGGTTTTCAAGGCTTACTTTGCCATCCTGTCGTATAGTTTACAAGTATATCGAAGAAAAAGTAATTTCAGGCAGATGGGACCCAGATTCATTTTGTCTATGATAATTTTCTGAAGTGTATATTACAATAGCATCTCACTTTTTGTTTCCTAGTTATATCAAAGAAAGTGATTTCCGCCTCAAAAACCCACATGACACCAACTACTTCGTCGATATCAAGGCTTCGTCGAGTTGAAGTAATTTTTACCAAAGAAAAGTATCTCTATCTGATGCAGTTGAGTTTATAAAAGAGAGTTGGAAATTTTTTATTGGACTCTGTGACAAGGTGAGAAAGCGTTTTTTCAACTCCAGGTATTCATCGGTAAGAAACTTCAATAGGCTTCATCCACACTATGCTATGAGAGTAGAGTGTAATCAGCCAAACTTGGCACCGCTTCTGGCTCAGTTTCCGAATTTACTGAGTGACAATGACCTGGAATATATCGTCCAAGAGTGGAAGAGATTGCCCTTTTGCTTTGAGCTTGGCACTTCGATTGAGTCAGATCCAGCCGTGTTTTGGAATCGGGTTCAGCCTATAGGCACAAAGATGTTAATGTGTCAAAGCGTTTTCCTCTTCTCAGGCGTTTTACTTTAAGCCTAATTGTGATCCCACACACTTCCGCGGCTGCTGAGCGAACTTTCTTTGCTGTCAATCAGAACAAAACCAGCATTAAAAATTGTCTCGGTTTCGCCACCTTGAACAAGCTTCTCATTGCAAAACGGATCGTATTCAAAGAATTGGAAACAACCCTTGAAAATGGTTCTGTATCCAAAGTAGAGGAACTTTGGAAAGGGATATGAGAAAGCTGGGTACAAGAAGAAACAGCAGAAGAAATGACCAACTTGCACAATTATTCCTCTTCTTTTTGAATGCTACAGTTTTATTACCTTTGTACGGTAATAAAACTGTAGATTTTAACCTGATTTTTTGTGCAATATAGTCAAAATACTTCTTTTACATTACTTTAGTTCTGATTAGTAGAATCGACCAAAAACTTATGTAGGATGACCAGTGAATGATGTGGTCAACGCGTAACTCGCTGATGGGTAGCCTAGTCCGTAAACCCATAGGAATCTGTGGCGTTAGTCACTTTCATGGCGTGATTGCTGATATGTTTTGTTTTCATCTTCTGGTTCTATTGCATTGAGTTTATTTTTACTGCTCTTGCCCTAGAACGTTTTCTCAGTTTTGAGCGAAATCAATTAAACATAACTGCCGGCGAGCGTTGCAAAGCGACGCGAGTGGAAAATTTTTAATCTACTGTTCAGATGGTACAAATTAATCTCTTGCGGTACAACTTTGGCCGGAAAACTGGTACAGTTTATCTCAAAGTTTTGGCAACGCTGATCCTTAGGCGCCAAGCATATGATGAGTATGCTGCTGAGAATGAAGAGCGTGAAAATGAGGTGCTATCTTTCGGTGAATGGTGTGAGTCACAAAAATAATTCAGCGCTCAGTTTAGTTACTGGTCAACTGTACTTGATATTGAACTGATTTTGTTTATGTTCGTATGATCCATCCGCCAGGCAGATTTAATGCTTTATGTCGATGCTCTGCGACAGATTCTGCCGTGGATGTTCCCTCTGGACCACACGAACTACGCCAGATGGCTGTCGGTGCACGTTCGAGACATGATTGCCCTCAGTACATAGAACCCAGGTGTATTTTGTGAGTTTATGAAAAGAAATTTCATAGTTCAAAAGACAAAAAAATACTTTTTCTTCCATAGCAATGGATCAAGCGCATGAACAGATGAACGAGAGAATGAAAGGAACAGCCGGTTTGATTGGACTCACCGAAAACCTAGATGCCATGCTTAGATGGAAGACAACAGGTCCCGATGTTCAAAGGACCGTTGAGGAGTATGAAGAAAGTTTCACAAACCTTTCTTCTGAAGAAAGCTTGAAGCATCACTAGAACACACCAAAATTACATATGCGATTCTTGTGCCATGTTCAGGACTTTCTTCAAGTCATTAAAGGAAGGAGAAATCCATTCGCTGAATCAGAAAACGACCTTCTTACCCTTGAAACAAGGAAGGTCATGCCCAGTAACGTAGTACACAGCGTCAGGAACGCATACAAAATTGGACTCGACCAATATAAGACGTTTACCGAAGAGCGACTGACAACCTGCTCCACGCCAGTTACAGATGTTATTAAGAAAAATAACCTGCCACTATTCACAAGTGTGATAGCGAAGAAACCGTCAAAGGCTAAACAAGAGATTTCCATTCTGAAAAGCAGTTGTTCTTTGTTTGGTAGATTGTACATTGCCTGCCAGTCTCGTGACGGCGACATGGACGAGTTTTTTAGGCAAGAGAACCAGCCCACTCCCCCTGCACTGTCCAACAGCGGATCCCTTAGAAAAAATAGCAAAATCTGACCTTACAACTTGTGTAGAAGCACTGCTGGACATACCAACTACTATTCCTCGAGTCAGTGCAAAAGTATCCGATGGATCAGCCTTGGTTCATATGCTTGCAACCGGCTCCTGCAAATTTTTCAAAGATTACGCGGACAAGTTTTTCTACCGTACATTCAAAGCCAACTAGAGATGGTCAGTCGCATTGACGTTATATGGGACAGGTAAATAAGAAGCAGCTTGAAGAAAATAGAAACATAAAGGAGAGGTTTCGGACAGCGATTCAGCCTAAGAGAATCGACTCCTATCCCTCAGAACTGGGCTGCTTTCCTCCGTACCGAAGAAAATAAAGAGCAACTGTTCTTCCTGTTCACAGACTGCTTGGCAAGCATGAATATGTTTGGAAAAGAAGTTTATAGCACAAAAGGTTCAGATGTTGTGCCTTCGGTGTCAGCTACTCGAGATGATTTGGTCCCTTGCGATCATGAAGAGGCAGATACGCAAATTATCCTCCACGTTCGTCATTGCTACCTGTCTGGTCACCAACAAGTTATGATATGAACCGTAGATACAGATGTGCTCGGGCTAGCTGTGGCCGCTTGCTGAAACATCCCACTTATTGAGCTCTGGGTGGACTTTCGTGTGAAGCAGCAGCACAGAACCATCCCAGCTCACGAAATTCATCATACGCTTGGCCCTCGAAAGTCAAAAGCTTTGCCTGGTTTCCACACGTTTACAGGCTGCAATACAGTATCTTCCTTTTCTGACATTGGAAAGAAGAAAGCCTTTGATGTCTGGAGAAATTATCCCGATGCAACTGACGCGTTCTTGGATTTGTCGTCTGCGTCGACTTCTACGAGACCGCGAACGCAAGAGCTACTGGAGAGATTTTTTGTTTTATGCTATGAGCGGACAAGTGAAGTCCAGGGTGTTGAAGAAGCGAGAAAAGTTATTTTTTGCCAAGGGACGGCAGATGTATCGCATCCCACCAACATCTGACGCCCTACTTCAGCCGACCAGACGTGCACACTTTCAGGCTGGCTGAATTTGGGGAAGAGCAGCCAACCTCATTCAAAATCCTCCTTCCCCCTCTGAACTTGGATGGAAGCTTGCAAATGACGAGTGGCATCCTGTCTGGACGACGCCAACCGAGGCTTCCAAGGCGTGCAAAGAACTGGTCAAATATGGCTGCAAGAAAGCCCGCAAGCCACCATGCAAGTGCATGAAGGCTTCACTACCATGCACTGATCTGTGTGCCTGTAATGGAGCGTGCCACAGATCTGACACCAGCAAGGAATAGGCTGCTGAGCCAGGGCACCAACTGCGTACCACATTTTTTCTTATTTCTACCTTTTTTGGGGAGGCAGTTGTAGTTTTGGGTGTCACATCTGTCATCCCCGGTTTCCTTTGTCCAGTGTTTGCCTCCTACTCCCATTAGAGTCATCATAACCGCCGCAGCAAAAATTGAAAAGAAATTCAGTTTGGTATTCCCCTCCTCCAGTTTCTCCTGTTTCCCCCATCCAGGATTTAGGATATAATACTGTACCACTCGATCTTGAGAATGCCTCCTGAAATGGCGAGAACAAACTTAGAGACAGCAGATCAGAAATTTCCCTTCTTTAGAATTTCCCCAGGGGGAAATATTTACCCCTCTTACCTGCCTCCCAGGACATCCTCTGCACTTTCGCCATGGCATTAAATCAGTGACTATATAAGATGGAATAAATAAACCGAACACTAATTTGAAATAGGCAAAAACAAATATTTCTCGTTTTCCCCATGTTAGGGGAACTTCAACCCCCCCACCCTGCCCTTTGATGATGGGACACTCCAAGCACCTTTTTCGTCACTTTGCTTTAATTTCTGTCTAATACCGAGTGTACACACCGAATATCAAGCTAAAATAGGGAAAAAGAATCTTTTTAGCTTGTCCCCCTTTTGGGTGACTTTTACCCCCTGTTTCCACCTTTTAAGGTGGTCGGATCGCTCGTGTCCCAGTCTCATTTGAAAGAGCACATCAAATTGCACCTATGGACCAACTTTCGCACTTTTTTCCAAACTTGCACGAACCTTTGACTAAGCGACTAAGACTATAGAGTGGTTTGCCAACTAATAAACCAGAAGAGGTTTGTGATGCTCTTTCACAACATTTTGCTAATATTGACATATATCTATCTTCCCTATTGTACCTTCTGATAATGATCCCCTTTTTGGAGTTTTTATGAAGACTCCAATTGATATTTCTACGTATATGATACCTCTTGAAGAGTAAAGTACGTCGAAAAGTAAGTCGACCAGTAGTGATTGACTTAACCTTCTAGTGTTAAAAACAGCGTTTCCTTATATGGCCGGATGTTTCTTACTTCCCTTATTAATGTGTGTTTGGAAAAGGGAAGGTTTCCGGATTGCTTGAAAGTTGCTAGGATAACTCCTATTTTTAATGGCGGTAATAAGAATGGTCTTAGAAATTATTGGTTCATTCCGATCTTAACTGTTATTTCTCGCCTTCTAGAAAAGCTGATTAACACTAGAATGTATGATCATTTGGAAATGTATAAACTGTTAAATCCAAATTGATTAATTAACCGAGCTCTTGATTAGAGTCTTAGAGTAGTTCATTTGTTTCTCGATTTGATTAAGGAATTTGAAATTGTTGACCACCAAACACTATTACGAAAATGTGAATTTTATGGGTTAGAGGGACTATCTTGGTGTTGCTGCGTGATTATCTCCAAAATAGAGAGCATTATGTTCATCTTAATGGATTATCTTCAAGTAAAAGTCTTGTTAATTGTGGTGTCCCCCAGGGCTCTGTATTAGGTCCTACTCTTTTTTTGATTTTTATTAATGATATATCAGAAGTATGACCATACCTTCAAAAAAACCTACACACTCTTAAACTGTTTGGTGCCATATTTTTTTGTTATTTATGTTTTGCAAATACTTGCCAGCGTTTCTTCTTATTTTTTTTTATTTTTTTTAATTTGGCACCCAATATTACCATAATTGGAACACCTTATGCGCAGGTATTGATAGTAAAATCTTGAATTTACGAGTTTTAATAGTATTTTGAATATATGTAGGGTTTTGGAGGCTTTCACTAGTCAGATTTAAATTTTAATGTTCTTGGTATATTCAATTAAATGAACAAAAGTGAGGCGTTATGTATTCCATAGAAGCAGATGCACATCTAGGAATACTAATTATTCTGCCAGCCATGACATATGTCTGGTACGCAACGCCCCTTCGTACCATGTATGGCATACTTCATATCACGCTTTGGCACTTTTCTATCATGCAGTTTGAATTATAATAGGAATTTATTTCTGATGGACTTAAGTTAAACATGGTTCTTTACTTTTCTTAACGAAAATTTTTTTCCCAAGGCTTTCTTAATTTACATCTTATAGACAATGCAATTTTCTATTCAAATGTCTTAAAAATGAAATTGGTAAAAAAAGCTTAAAAATAAATTTGTTTTATTTTGTAAGAAATAAAATCAAATCAGAAAAATAGAAAATTTTGTAAATGTCTCAATAACTTCAACTATCAATTCTAATGCGACCCATTTCTTTTAGTTGAAACAAGATATTTTTGTCATCAAACAGTTCGTGTTAACGAACTGTAAGTAAGGAGTGACCCGGCTCAATAGTAACCAAAACTCTAAAAAACGGAATTTTGACACCAATAGAATCATCAAAAGAATTAAACTTGTATGCTGATTTCAAATATATAACTTTCATTAAGTTCTGTCTTATCCATCAAAAGTTAAGAGCCTGAGAAAATTTGCTTAATTTTCGAAAAAAGGGGGAAAACATCACCTAAAATTCATAGAATCTTTAATGAAAATCACTCCATCAGATTCAGCGTATCAAAGAACTCTACTTTTTTCGCCCATTCTGAGCAAAATGGCTATCTCAAAATTTTGATTGGGTGACTTTGGAAAAAAATGAGGGGGCCTATTTGCCCTCCATTTTTTGGGTCACTTAAAAAGGGCACTAGAACTTTTAATTTCCATTTGAATGAGTCCTGCCGAGATATTCTAGAACCACTGGTTCAATACGATCACCCCTGGGAAAAAAAACAAACAAATAAACACGCATCCGTGATCTTTCTTCTGGCAAAAATACAAAATTCCACATTTTTACAGATAGGAGCTTGAAACTTCTATAGTAGGGTTCTCTGATACGCTGAATCTGATTTGTGGCGAAAATGTACTTGTCCAATTCTAGCTAAAATTTCAATCCCCATTCCCTTATTGACAATGCCTGGCTTAGTTAAGGGAGCATCATGTCCTCAATCAATCGATGGAGTTAGAGTAATATTTTTCTTCAGTTTGGCAATAATACCTTTAGCTGTTTGCTTGTTATTAGTGAAGCATCATCTTAATCAAGCTTTAAACTCGATTTTGACATAAATAAAAAAATTAAGAACCGCCACAAGGCACGCATGCAGGATTTTAGCCTGTAGGTGGCATACATTTAGGAGTGATACAAAACTTCATAAACGGGAAAAATGGAAAATATTAGCATTTAGCAGAGGGGGGAGGCGGGACTAGAACTGAACTTTTCCTCCATATGTTTGACAGGTGATTTTAATGCCAAGGTTGGAAACGACCGAACTGACTGCCTTAAAGTCATGGGGAATGAAGGTCTTGACACCAGAAATGAAAATGGAGACTGCCTGATAGACTGTGCACTATCAAATAACCTTATCATCAGCGGCACATTTTTCAAGCGTAAAGACATCCACAATATACATGGCAGTCCCCAGACAGAGTGAAAAAAATCCAGATTGACCATTTACTTATAAGCAGAAAATGACAAACGAGTCTCCAAGATGTTCACTCATTCAGAGGGTCAGATATCAACTCTGATCATTCACTTATGATAGCAACAATCAAAACCAAGATGAAAGTCCCAAAAAAGAAGATGCCTGCTCCAAACCCACAATTTGACTCGGACGGATTGTCTGATAGGGACATCAAAATAGAATTCACCACAGAGCTGTCAAACAGATTTGAAGTCCTACAATCCTTTGAAGAAATACACGAAGAATATATGTGGAAAAATCGAAGAAAATAATAAAGAAGTTGCGAAACTAGTCCTTGGTTTCAAGAAAACTCCAAAAGACCAATGGCTGTCGGATACAACGTGGGACTAAATTGAAAAACGCAAGCAGGCAAAACTTCTTCTTCTTCTTAACTGCGGTGCCGAGAATCACTTGCTCAGCAATCTAACATACTAATATCATGACAAGTTGGTGAAAAGGAGTGCTATGAAGGACAAACGTAACCATCTTGAGAAGGAAGCGGAACTAGCTGAAGAAGATGCAAGGAGAGGGGACTCGAAGTCTGTGTACCGTTTAACCAATGAAATCGTTGGGAAACGCCAGAGTATGGAAGGTCCTGTACGAGACCCGAGTGGAAGTCTTGCAACAGATCCAGAAGACGTGAGCAAAATTTGCGCAGACCATTTACAAACACTTCTAAACCGTCCTCCCCCTGTAGAACCACCAATGATCCCTGATATGCCGCTAATAACCCTTCCAATCAACCTCCAGATACCACAGAGGTTTGTACGGTGGCAAAGCAATTAAAAAATGGACGATCCCCAGGTAAAGACTGAATCTTAGCAGAAATGCTTAAAGCAACTGTTATTCCTTGCATGACCTTGTGGAGAAAATTCTTCAGGGCAATTTGGGAGTTGGAAAAAGTGCATAAAGATTGGACTAGGAGCACCCTGGTAAAACTTTTCGAAAAAGGAGATGCAACCTACGCGAGCAGCAACACGGCTCCCGTCCAAACCGCTCCTGTACTGACCTAATATTTGTCCTCAAAAGGCTCCTGGAAGAAAACCAATGAGGTGAGAAGGAAATTGTACCTTGTGTTCATTGATTTTGAAAAAGCTTTTGACTCAGTAGATAGAACAGCACTCTGGAAAATAGTTTTATATTACGGCATACCGGAAAAAATCATTAAACTTATCATCGCTTTGTACAAAGATACAGAATGCTGTGTACAAACTGGACAAGGGAATACCAGATATTTTAAATAATGACAGGAGTAAAACATGGATGTGTCCTCTCCCCCCTACTGTTCATACTTGTTGTCGACTACATATTGAGGAATTGTGAGGGATATGGAATTGATATTGGTAAGCCGGCCAGACTTGGATATTTCAATTTTGCTGACGACATAAGCCTTCTTGAAAATTGCAAACTTGCTAAAACTCAACTCAAATAAAACAAAAAACATGGCTACCAGTGGATACCCTCTTGATATTAAGTGTGGAGCTGACCAAAAAGAGCAGGTGGTTGATTTCAGATACCTGTGCAGTACAGTTGAAAACACTGGTTCAAACGCAAAAGAAGTCCAACTTAGGGTGGGGCAAGCACACGGGGCGTCTGACCCTCTCAAACGAGTTTGGAAATCTCAAAAATACTCCTTGAGGCTATAGATACGACTGTTCCAGAGCAATGTTCTGTCAGTACTGCTTTACGGATCGGAGACCTGGCACCTCAATCAAAAACAAAAGAAAAAAAATACAATCATTTGACAACACTTGCCTCAGAAGAATCCTAAATATAAACTGGACATAGAGGATAAGAAATGACACCATCAGGCAACAGGTCCAGCTACCTTTAATAATAGGCGCTATCCGTCAGCGTAGTTGGTGTTATTTTGGGCATTTGATCAGGATGGGCAGAAATTGCTTGCCAAACTCCATCCTCCTCTGGTAACCAGAAGGATGAAGAAGTCAATGCCGTCCTAGAAACACCCAGAGACGTTCACACAGAAGAGACTTGTCAAATATACATGGGTCCCTACAGCCTGAATGGGAAGACGTATTAGCTGCAGCACACCTCCGAGATGACTGGATACTTTTCCTGGATGCCCTGAGTGCCTCTGGAGGCACAGAAGGAACTAAGGTCTAAGGTAAGGTCATCTGATTACAAAATATTTTCCTGTTTTTTTTTCTTATTACGAATCCAGCCAACGAAGAGAATAAGCAAATATTAGTAAAATTCACATTTATGAAACAGCTTCTTTTTTTTATTACAGGCTTTGCGGCTTAATCACAGGTGATTATATGTCGCTAGTCCTGGTAAATACCTCATTTTCCAACACTGATGTATTTTTTATACATTCTCTTAAACGTGTCAAGCGCAGGATTTTCCGGGATTACCTCTGCCGGGATAAACTCGTTTTCAGATTTTCTTGGTAGGGAGTACCCTGCTCAAGGAAGACATGACGAGTTGTACTTCGGTGATTTGATCGCAAGGGCTTTGCTCTTTCAGGAACGAGCTTCGATAGCTCCTCTGATGGAGGGTTATACATGTGCTACCCCCCTGGATCCAACAGTGACCAACTGACCAAAAATAATCATGTAAATGTGACTACTGCTATTAATACTGCTGCTACTATTGTTACTACTACTGCTATACACTATCACTATTATCACAATCCCTATCCCTACTACTTACTTGTACTTGTACTTGGAGTAGGACTCAAGCAACTCTGCTCTCCCTGGCGTCCAGTAGATTCGTCATGGTAGTAAGCCAAGAGTCTCGGTCGTTTGCGGGTGGCTCAATCAAATCGAGCCAGGACTTTTCCCATCTTTGTCCATACTTCTTGAAGGTACCGACTGGATCTAGGAAAGCCTTGATACAGGTGAACCACGTTTTCTTTTGTCCCCCATGTCGCTTTTTCCATCCCGAAAGAGGTGTATATCTGAGGGCTTTATTGAGAAAGGTGTGCTATGGGCGGCGAAGTGTATGGCTGAACCATAGGAGTCTTCTTTGTTTAATTATAGTGGCCAAATCAGAACGCTGATAGCAGATTTTGCGGAGTTCGACATTGCTGACACAATCACGGAGTTTAGTGCCAATGATTCTCCTTAAACATAAATAGTCAAATACGTTGAGGGCTTGAATGTCGGATGCTTTCATAGTCCATGTCTCACAGCCGTATAGTAAGACAGACCGAACAAGGGCCTGGTAAATCCTTATTCTTGTCTTCAGACGAACATTTTTCTGGTTCCATAGAGAGTGATTTAGCTGGGTGAAGACTCCAGTTGCTGAAGCAATTCTTGACTGTATTTCTGATGTTTATCCTCCTATTGGGTCTACCAGAGAGCCTGGGTATTTAAATTCATGCATCTCGTCTATGGGTGACTGTTCTAGTAAAATTGGGGGGTCTTGAGATGATATACCGGACTCAATGACTTTTGTCTTCGGGGAGCTTATTTTCAGGCCGACCAGAGAGGATTCTTCAGCTACCTTTGAAAGCATAGATTCGGCTTTTGAACGAGATTCAGCTAACAAGCAAATATCGTCGGCGTAGTCCAGATCGGTGATCACAAAATTGGGACTTACTTCAACGCCTGAAAAGTCGTCATTGCTCTGGTCATAATCCAGTCGATCACGAAATTAAATAAGACCGGAGACAATATACATCCCTGTCGGACACCAAAATCAATTTGGAACATTGAGGAAAGTTCACCACTGATCTGAATTTGGGCTCGCGTATGCTGGTAGTATCCTTGGATAAGTCTGACTATCTTGCCAGGTACTCCATCCTCTGTCATGGCCTTCCAGATTCCATCCCTTAGAACAGAATCAAAAGCTGTAATAAAATCTATGAATAGGGACGCTGTTGGTTTCTGGTGTTTTGCCCTGTGTTCAAGGGTTTGTCTTAAAACGAATAGTTGGTCAATTGTTCCCATGCCTGGGCGGAATCCCGCTTGATTGGGCCTTGTCTTTGCGTTGCGCTGGATACGAAAACAATTATGTAGCACTATGGAAAATATTTTTGCAGCAATGCATATGAGGGAAATGCTGCGATAATTTCTGCATTTTGTCTTTAGCCCTTTTTTGAAGACTGGAAGGATGATAGAGTCTTCCCAATCCTGTGGAACCATCTCTTCTTCCGATATACGACAGGTTAGTTTATGAATCCTACTGACAAGTGCTGTCCCTCCATACTTGTAAAGTTCAGCCAGAATGGCATCAGGACCAGGGGATTTATTGCTGTTAAGGCACTTGATTGCTTGTTGGACTTCATTTAACGTGGTAGGAGCCACATTCAAGTCATTGTAAATACTGCTGGGAAAGTTTGGTTGCTGCAGGTAATCAGGGCTACGACTTAGGTTATAGCAGCGCTGATTATCATCTATTGCTGTGGAGAGTTGGTGCTGATTAAGTAGTTTGTCAAAGTGCTCCTTCCAGCGATTTATTATTTCAGTATTGTTCGAGAGTAACTTGTCGTTTTCATCTTCAACGGATGTACTAGTAGGCTTATGTGATTTACTCCTGATTGATTTTAGGAGCTGATACATGTTCTTGGTGTCCGATCTAGAGGCAGCGGCTTCCATGTCTTAAGTGATTTTCTAAAAGTACTGGTTCTTATCAATCTTAGCCGACTGGTGGCATTCTCTTTTCAAGCGTTTGAACAACTCCGATTTTCTGCCCGATATCTGTTGCTTGTGCTCAGCCAACTGAATTGTGCGTGTTGACATCCACTTTTTAGATAGTCTTTTGCGGTATCCTATCGTAGCTTCTGCAGCCTTGTGGACTGTATTGCATACGGTCAACCACTCTTCATCCAAACTTTGAGTTTGCTCGTCATTCCCTAGCGCTTGGAGAGCTTCAAAGCGGTTAGACAATTCTAAGCAGAATGCCTGTCGTGTATTAGGATCATTGAAGCGACTGGTATCAAATCTTCGTGGAGGTTTCCTCTTAGGGCGTGCTGCAAGTCGTAACTTTAGATCTAACTTGACTAGAAGATGATCCGCCCCATGTTTCGAGCCAGTATCTGCTCCAATGTACGATCTACTATTCGTAGCCATTGATTTCCAACGGCGGGACTTGAGGATGTAATCAATCTGGCTTTTTGCTCTACCATCTCTTGAATGCCATGTGGCTCTGTGGCTGGGCTCCTACTGTAATTATAATACTAATACTATTAAGATATATTAAGTATAGGTGTGAAGGTGAAAATTTGAAAGAATATTGTGGGGGGATGTGAACTAAATCAATAGACACTATATGCATGAACAATTTTCAAATGAGAGTATCTCCAGAATGGATTTTGGTATTAAGTTGGAACTTTCAGATTATGCTTAAAGGGCAAGATCAATTGACCAAAATGTAATATTTCCATGCTAATACTAACACTACTACTACTACTACTGCTACTTTTACTGCTGCTGCAGCTACAAATGCCACTAAGCTACTACTTTAATAGCAATTCCTTGTAAGTTTAAGAGTATTAAGATGAAAAGAGCGTCAAAAGGGCACATCAGCAATATTTTTTGGAACGTCTTACCGTATCAAGATGAAACTTCCAGGGTATCATAATCAGGATGTTCAACTGGCCAAAAGGCAGCATGAAAGTGCTACTACTATTATTCATATGGCTTCAACTACTGGCACTCCGTATAGAAGGGGTTTTCGTAGTAACTTCGAAAGGGGCTCGTTCGTATTGGAAATTGAAAAAACTAGTGCCCTTTCTAACAGTTGAAATTAACTGGAGGGAAACCAGCCCCTCGCCTCACGCCCATCATTTTCCCTGACACATCCAATCAAAATTTTAAGATAGCCATTTTGCTGAGCGTAGCTCAAAGGTCTGGAAATTAGGCTTTTGAGGATGACCCCCCTTCCCGAATCCTTCAGTGCAATGATTGTAATTTGGGCCCTGGGAGCATATATGGTTTTTATAGAATGGGTGGTCTTATAAACTTCGGAGAAGGCTCATTGGATCGGTAATCAAAAGTTCTAACCCTATTTTTAAGAGTCAAGTTGATTGGAGACCAGCTACCCCCGCCCCCCACACACTTTGTAATTTTCCGAAATGTAAATGAAAATTTGAGATATCCATTTACTAAAAAAAAGTCCAAAGATTACATAAAAAGGTCTTTGGAGTTGACACAACCCTCCAGAGTCTGGGGGGCAAGGGTTGTTAGTTATGCCCCAAGGGCATATAAATTTTTTATGGAAAAGTAGTTGTGTGAACTTTAGAGGAGGCTTATTTGACTGGAAGTGTATTCTTCTAGTCCCCTTTTAAGATTCAAAATTGATGGAGGGCAAAAAACCCCCTGCCTGACATCCTCATTTTCCCGATTACATCCGATGAAAATAATGAGAAAACAATTTTGTTCACAATAATCCAAAGAGCATGTAACAATGTCTTAAGGGTGAACACAGCCACCAAATCCCAAGGGCTTATGGAACGGGTGGTCGTATAAACTGCGGATTGGATGGGTTTATTTTGACTGGAAGTCCGCAGTTCTAGTGCCCTTTTTAAGAGTCAAATGTGAATGAAGGGCAACCATTCCCCACCCCAACCATTCCAACCACGTACTGAAAATAAAATACATTATATATTTCATTTTTTTTTTACTTTAATAAATCAAATATTGTCGAAAATTTGAGGAATAAATTTCAGTATGTGTATATTAAACTGACAATCGACGGTCATTTTTTTTTTTTTTTTTTTTTAGTAAAGTTAACTAATTTCTCTTCGCTTTTCATTGCCAAGGTTTTATCTTTGCTTAATACTAGGAATAGTTTCCACATTTTAGATTTTTGTTTAGATTTCTATGCTATTGTACACCTAAGGGCTCGTTTTGTTGCATAAATCTTTTTGTAACGCGATGTTCTGATACTTCTAGGGCTTAAGCCAGCACCTAAAAATCTCCATTGATTAATTGTAATATATCCGCAGTATTTCTGGTAATTTTTACAGTAAAAAACAGCCTATAGCCAATAGTAACTGAAATAAGTATTTTTTATATAAAGGATCGATATAGTTCCATATAAATAGGGACATAGCATCATGAACAATCATGGCTGCAAAGATATTTGAAACCTAGAAAAGAACACATCACGAAAAATAGTAACTAAAAGTTAATATAATACATTCATATTTTGAAAGCTTGCTTTTCTGGGGTATTTTGTCATATTTGACTTACTTAGCTGCTTGATTCTCTGTGGTTCGTCTCTTACTATTCATACTAAGAAAACTTTTTTAGGCTTTTACTTGTTTGTAATTATTTAAAAAAAAAAATCTGTCTCGTCAAGCTATCGTGGTTGTTGGTATGTTTTTTTTTATCTAAACCTTATTTTTTCAGTATTTTATAGTAAAGATATGTGTTAGTGATTTCATAATTTATTTTGTCTATAATAATGGCTTAGCAGTTATGTTTGCAGATTACAAGTGGTATTGGTCGAACCTTATACCCCTCCATTGTTGACTTTAGTTGATGAGCTCGGCATTCTTCTGTAGGGCGGAATGAAAGGCGAGGGACTGGGCTCAATCGAGCCCTGTATTTGAAAGGACCCAGTGTTACTATCAAAATGAACAAAATAAATAAAGATTTTGAACTTTAAAGGAAATTGTTTTTGACGATAAGGCCGATAAGGGTTAAATTCTGAATTATTCAAATAAAAAAAAACATATTTATTTCAGTTTGTATCGCAGGATGAGATTTATTAATGTATTTATTATTATATAATGTATGCTTTATAATATAGTAAACTGATACCCCAAAAACTTCATGTCAAATCTGTTGAATTTAATCGGGGCAATTTTATATTAGAAAGATTTTGCACTACGTATGTGAACTATTTTACGTATATAAACTACTCAGCATATATATTTTACTTAAATATTTAATATATAGAGAGGGCCCCGCAAAAAGTCCAATCGGGCCCCTCTCCTTTTTGATCCGGGCATGTTCTTCTGTTAATCAGAATGTTACTTTATATGTAAGCCTGGCTCAAGACTATGTAGTTTGCTTCTACCAAATTATGTTTTCTCCTGTTATCAAAATTGTTCCTAATCCGTTTATAGAATTAAGTTTGGCATACTGTTCAATTATTTACCTTGCTACATTCTTTCTACATATTTGCCTATAAGTTTCTCTCCAGTAATGAAATTCAAAGCTTCTTTCAGAAATATACACCTAAATTTTATTCTTCCATAAATCAAACATTAAAAAATACTAAAGATACAAAATTATCACTCTATTATTTAAGAAGTTCTTACATTAAGAAGAAACTAATGGAATACCAATTATCATATTATTTACCTTTTGATGACCGGTTATTTTATATTTGTATTTATTTTAAGGTTTTGCCCTTTCACCTTTAAGTAGTAGAGTGGCTTTTCTTGTCCCTTTGCTCCTCTAACTCACTCTCTTTATCTTCTTATTTTTAAATAGTTTTTTCTAACTAATTTTTCTTCTAATGAATTTCATCTGTTACATCAACATTAAGGGAACTCTCTATATAGGCATAGCTCACTTGTGACTGTCAGTACACAACCTCTCAGTTTCTCGTCTGTCAATAAACAGAAACTTCAACTAGGGGGAGTCTGGGCCCGTATGACCTATATTGTTTTGCCGCCCCCACCCCTCAATTATGAAAATATTTTATCTGCACTATTTTCATTGGAAATGCCTGGTTTTGATATTTTCACTGACAAAGTAAATAAAAAATAATCCCTCCCCCCTAATTTTCTTGAATTGACGCTACTGTCAATAAATATTTTATTTAACACAGTCAAGTACTATTTATTTTGACTGTTTTTTTTATAAAATTTTATGTTCCCTTTTAACCAACCATTTTCAATCGGTTTTCTTGCGACTCAGTTTCTGATTAACACTTTTTTTTCATTAATAAATAGTATAGTTTAATTTCAAAATCTAGCACTAAAAAATCTTTAGCCTCTTGACAGATCATCCACTCCACTCCCCTCCCCCCAAAAATAAAAAAAGATTGACCTTTGTCCAACTCTGCAATTTCATATCTTTTGAAGCGGCAATATTGGCGAATGTGATTTGTTAATCTTGTTTTTTGTTCCCGTCCTCTTATCTGGAAAAAATCTGCTTCTTTAGCTGACATGTATCCTGAGCTAGGAGACCAATTAAACCGATCTTAAGACATAGCGTTTGTTTTTTGCCGAACGACAACAACTCCATCATATTTAAGGGGGCTGCAAACTTTAATAGGTTTTTATACCTCCCATAGGCTAGTAATTTGATATATGAGTAAATTCACTCGACAAATTAATTATCTCATAAAAATACGAAAAAAAAGAAAACAATATGTATAAGTTGGGTGACAACGCTATATTAACTAACATATATACATGAT
>JAQQPU010002311.1:53033-69071 GCA_029168905.1 Artemia sp. Kazakhstan ARC1039 | reverse complement strand
AAAAAAAACTGAAAAATTTTGGTAAAAATGAAGGACTTACAAGACTCGTATCTAACCAGTGTATTTGCTGGTGCTATGAATTTTGATGAAAAAGAAAAGGCAATGGTTACCAAAGTAGAAATGAAATAGTTATGTAAAATTTGGAGCTGGGCTGATTAAGTGTGTAGAGCAACTTATGATCTTTGAATTGTTTGTATTTGTTACAGTAAATTCAGATAATAGTTTCCAGCCTGAAAAAAAGCAAAAAACGATTGTTTTGGCCTAGAACAGCGGTACTGTTGACGTTATTTTTCAAGTAGAAAAAAGTTTTAGGGCCTTCATTGTCTTGTTTTTACATTCATGTCAATTTTTTCTTTCTGTAAGAAAATGTTTTCAATAGAAAAAAAAAGATTTGGCGATTTTTTTCTAAGCCATTCAAGGGTGCTATAAAGATTTCTGGAATGCAAAAAGCAGGCCAATCTGATTTCAAATATTCCGTCATTGCTATTTGAAAATCGAACAGTTGCAACAAGTTATTTTACAGATTCAGTGATGATTTTATATACCATTAAATTTTGAACATATTTACTTTTTAGGAAGGAAAAGTGGTTTTATCGGGAAAACTCTATGGGAAATACTCGGAAACTTGAAGGATTTTGGTAAAGGAAGGATAGTTGTTCGAAGCAAGCACGAACGACTTTATAAGGAGCCATGCTATTATAGAATTGTTCATGCTCAACCACTTATGGATGAGGTAATACTTTTTCGTTTGCCAAAGCTTCTTATTATATGGAATGACTATTATGGCCATTACTGTGCCATTTAAGTCTGATTTTTTGTTCCACAATGGGTGTGTTTTGAAGTGCCAAATTTTCAGGCTTTAGTTGAAATGCGTCCGACAGCTTTAAATGAATAATCGATTCTAGACTTAATTGATGTATGGGAAGATAGAGGTAAAGATTTGATTTCTCCCCAGAAGTTATGTAAGACTATAGAATTTATGTAATACTGTGGGGGGGGGGGGTCCAGTGTAATTGAATCTGGAACTCAGAAGTTGACACCGCACGAAGTGATAGGTTCATTGCTGTAGTGAATGTAAATAACCACAATCCAACTGTTCACTTACGCCTAAGCAGGCTGGACTCCTTATTGCTCTGAAAGGAAATCAAACTTATTTAGAAAAAGGTCTTTTTTTCTATTTTGGTTTCTCATTTCGTATGAATTTTTCTTACGAAAATATAACGTGTAAAAACCTTGTAAAGGACCTGTAAAAATGTAACTTATCGAATCTTGTTAGATGTTATAAACGTGCAGGTGATCACATTAACAAGGACCAAGCACGTTTAGCTCTGATTGTTGACTGAGCTAATTGCGGATGCAATCATTGTAGCAATAGCTTGGTATTTCTGGAGCTTAAGAAGCACCTTCCCCCTCAAGTGCCATTCAATTTCGTCTGTCAATGTGTAATTTCTTGGTAGTGGTGATTTTTAAATCACTCATTTTCTTATTTTATCAAAATATTGACTAGCTTAGAACTCTCGAAAAACTTTTTAATTGTAACGAGACTGTGTGCGTCACTGAATACCTTCTGATTGCTAATGATGTTTCACAGCCAGAGCTCTCGTGTGACCACGTGTTATTTTTTGGCCCGCCAAACTGACATCTGGTCGTCCTTCCGGTGGCCTTGTGATTGCAGTGAATAAGAAGTTTTTCTATGTCTTTCTGAATCTTCTGATGGATATTTTTCAGTTGATTTTTGTGCTCTTGTTTTGATGTGTGTGTATAAGCCTACGAACAACCGAAATGAGTTCTCTTATTGTAAATATGCAGCAACTTGTGCTTCGCTTTCTAAATCCATTCAAGGCTCGGTCTGCAAATTAGTCAATATTTATTTGCGGTGATTTTAACAGGGATCTTAAAAATGACTGCTTACTCAAATGTTATTTTCGCCCGTCCTTAGTGGCGTTTTTCGACTACTGAAATCGAAGTCGTTATCTTGTGTGCACAACTCTTGTTCCACTTCCGGTCTGAATTTCGTCCTAGCGGAAGCTCCACAGATACGGGGATCCATTGTCAATGTTTCAAGCGAGATCCTAACAAGCGATCACTTAAATTCGCAGTTTTGACTTACTTAATTCTCTGGCTCTTCATGTGCAAAAGCCTATGGGGTTCTTTAAGCATTGTTGGTATCGTCTTGATCACTTTCTATATCAGGTTACTTTAAATTCTATGTTGTCGAAAATCTGAATTCTGTTTCATCTATTATGTACGTCTATTTGAATTTCTGCTTGGCGGAGTTCTCATCCATCATAGTCGATCCTTCTATCTCTCTTCCTGTAACCAAAATTCGAGTTGAGACACTTAAAAAGAATGGAGGGAAGACAGAACGCTTAATACCGACACAAGCTCTGGTTTTATATTTGGGCCGGTTGCAGCTATTTAAGGTCAAGGTGTTTATTTCAGATCATCAAGTATACGAGGTGTGTTTTTTGGAATCTGTGGGGCAATGGTCATATCTACAATTTTTTGCTGGACAATAAAAACAGCCCTCAGCTATTGTGGTGTTACGTTTCAAAATTTACCTGGTCTTCTTCATCTGAGAACAGTCTGATTAATATGGGCTCTTGGGAATTTATATATTCTTCTTATTTTCTGATGACTCATCTCTTCTTGACACAACATATGGATGTGTACTTTAGGTCATTTTCCAAAGTTAGGCCATGCTAAAAACTTTATAACCATCATGTCAGCATCTATTCAGGTACCTATTTGCCGTCTAAAACCAGGCAAAGCATCGGGTTCAGACGGCCTGCAATCCGAACATCTGACCCACAGAACAACTGAATTGATTGGACTTCCTGCCATCTTATTCCAGGCCTGTATCGTCCAGCAGCATATACCTGATGCGCTATGTGAAGGTCTAGTAACGTGTATTCTTAAGAAAAATGAAGATCCAAAATCTCGTGACTCATATAGACAAATAACCATATGTTTGACTACTGGCAAGCTTCTTGAGAAGCTTATAAATGATGAAATTAGGACGAAGTGTGACCATGGGGATAATTAATTTGGTTTTCGTAAAGAACTTGGCGCGCAAAATGCCCATGCAACTTTTATAGTGATTCTTGAAAGGCATAACAACTCAAAAAGTGTCCTCTGCGTTTGTGCCATTGACATATCAAAGGGTTTTGACTCTCTTCTTCACTCCCAAGCAGTTCTGTCGCTCTTTAGAAGCGGAGTTAATGCATTTGAGTGTAACTGCCTGTGGAAGTGGTATCAGAAGGCCTCAGTTTGGATGTGTTTGCAACATACTTTTGAGTAATTCGTATTATGTGTGCTACAGTGTTGAGCAAGGTTCTGTACTAAGTCCTTCGGTATTTAATAATGCTATCAGACCTGCCACTCGACAGGTTCCACCATACTTAATTGAGCCATATAACGATGCAAGTCACTTGTCAAATGCCGACGACATTCTTCTTTTAGCTGATAATCTGGAGGCACTTCAGGACCCCGTTCATGTTGTTTTGCTCCAGACTGAATGAAATCAATCTTTCAGGTAACACTTTCAAAACTGAGTTTCTTGTGTTCGGACCTGACATCGCCTCCAATGGTACATCCAAGTGAACCCAGCTAAAATATCATATTCCAGTTCACTTAGGTATTTAGGCCTTCCATTTGGAACATCAGTCAAACGCACAGGGCAGCTTATAATTGATTCTTTGAAAGAAAACTCTAAGAGCTTCTCGTCAAGTTAAAGAGCCAATTTGATGTGAAAACTCTTGGTCGGCTATAAACCGCGTTGTTTTGCACCACATACATTCCATTTGGGAATTTTTCTCCGCCTTCAATAAAAGAGAATCCGATCGTTATTCTTTAAGCTCTGTAAGTATTTTCTCAGTGTCCCTAACTGTAATAGCTACATTTCTCGACGGTACAGTGTTTCGGAGATTTGTCAAAAAAAGACGGGCTGTCACGTAGATTTGATGATAGTAACAGTAGAATTGTGATTTTCCACTGATCTGTCTTCTATCAAGTCTCTAGTGCCGTAAGTTGCGAAGTCTTATATTATTTGACCCACGCTGAATGAGTGCTTAAGAGTTAAAGTTGTCAATAATTGTACAAAATTTCGATTGTGTCCTTTTTCGTTTTATTTTTCTAATGCTCCTCTTATTGCGTCTTGGCTATGTACAGTCGATAACAGTAAATTGTTATTATTATAAATAGTTTGTTTTTAGAATTCGTTTAATAGAAAATGCGCAAGACGAATATCTTTATTTCCAGGATCATTTGAATTGGTGTAAAGATGCAAAAGAACTTATTGCATGACCCTGCCAAAAGAATATTGAGTTTCAGAGATGTTAGGACAGAAGTACTCAAAAATCAGCTTGGTTCACTTTAAAACAAAATATTTCAGACCTGACCAATGGAAAACAGTGGTGTGAAAGGGAACTTCTTTTTTTGGACTCGACCTTCAAAGAAAACTTCAGATTTTTTTTTTTTACCTTTTCGTGAACCTATGAATAGGACTTTTGTACACCTATTGTGCTGTGGAGGGATTATACAGGCAGTACTTGTTTTTAACGCCAACGGGATGAAATTCACCTGAATCATCTATGATTCAGGTGAATTATATATTTCACCTGAATCATCTATGGACAATCTTGTAAAACAAATATTCCAATAGTGTTTTATCACACATCAGCTTATCTAATGTAATGAAACTGTTTTTTTTTTTTATCTTTGAAAATATTAATATCCCTTTTTATTTTAGAAAAATCTGTATGGGCGAGTTCTTGTTGAAGAGGTGTTTCGAGGAAGGAAGAATCCAGAGCTTAAAGATTTAACTGCGATCACATATAAGAAAGACTTCAAACTTGTACCAAAACATGAAGAGCACAAGCTCATCAGTGTTGCATCTGTTGAACTTCCTGAAACTATTGTACCTTCTGAAATTGAGCCCCCTCCACTATTGAAGGTAATTTTATGACATTTGACTGTGTTGTTTTTCATTCACCTATGTGCATTTATGTTAAGGACTGGTTGAATAATAGGATTTATGTCCATATTTCCCAGGTTTAACCGATAATACGGTTAAATTAATGACTGAATTTTACGGTCGGGCCAAAGTGGCTTACATGTTCCTACTCAGAGAATTCCGCTTCCCAACTTTGGCAGCCCGACCTGTAACTCTTTGCACTAATTCTGGGAATAATCTGCGTATCAACCCACGTTTTCAATATCTACTCTCAGCCCCTTATTGTCTACCAAAGCACCGTTTACCTCGATCAAAAGTACAAAAGATTCCGGTTCTATCAATGCAAGAACTGAGGATTATGGAAAGAGCTTTGTACTAACGTTTGTTGAATTCCTAAATAAATGAAAATTGTATTCTTATCTTAAAATGTGTCAGTTTGTTTGTTACCGTTTTTAAATGACAGGCCAGTCGGGACCATCGCTATATGTTTTTATAATGTACTTGACAAAAAACGACAAATTTGGCAGTTTAATGTTATGAAAATTCGCTTGTAAATAAAGTATCATTCATTCATTCAAAACCTAATAAAGAAAAAATGAAAATAATTGCAGCCCGTGGATCAAGAAAATAGAATGGAAATATTTTAGTCTAGACCTCCGCTCAATCATTCTCAATGCAGAATTAAAGAAAAAGAAAAAAACAAAGACAGAAGTCCACAGGACTGTACAAAAAGACAAACCTATTTTGCAATGCATATTTCATCCATTTACTGGACAAAAGGTTCAGAAAGGCAGAAAAAAATGCATCCATACAATAACATCAAACTGAAAGCATTGCTTTGGTGAGAGATAAGGAAAATTTCACGGTTATACCCTATGTTCCTAAATTGAGCGACAAACTAGGGATATTTCAAAAATATAATCTTAATGTCGCATTTGAAAAATTTAAGAATTATACCGTTTTCTCAGCTGTCACAAGGATAAACCCACTCTGGATAGTGGTGAGTTTAGAATCATCAATAGTTATAGTTGTTTCAAACATAGGCAGCGCAATAGCGCTGCATCAGTAAAGAGCGATATACTCCTATGTATTATTATTCTTTCTTTCTTTTTGACCAGGCCACTTAAGATAGAAGGAATGGTTGTAGAAACTTTCAATGGCTCATTCGAATGGAAGTTAAAAGTTCTGTTGCCATTTTTAAGAGTTAAAAGTGAGTGGAGGGCAACCAGCCCCCCTCCCATGCCCTTTTTAGTTAACCACCACTGCCGCCACCACCATGCGATCAAAATTTTGAGATATCGTTGGTTTTAAAATAGAAAAGGGAGCGCGTTTGGACCTGGTATCCTAAAAACCCTAAAGAGTATTAAATCCAAACTTTCAGGAAATGTCGAGGAGAATGTTGTATCAAATCAAGACACTCTCTGCATCCAGGTTGCCAAAAGGCTGATCTGAAATATCTCAGGAACGACAAGGAGCATTTAAGTTGAAAATATCAGAGAATGTTGGAGTGAATCAGAATACAGTATATCTAACCTCATTGTCAAAAGGACGGTTCTGTGATACCCCAAGAACGGCCATGGATAAGTTAAAACTTTCAGGGAATAGTCAGGGGCGTTGACTAAATTAAAAGGCACTACGAGCATCCAGGTTGAGCATCCTACGAGCCTTGATATGCAGTATCAAGGAACATCTAAGGGTATTAAATGAAAACTTTCAGGAACTTTTGAGAGGGATGTTGAACTAAATATAAGACACTTTGTACATCCATGGTGTCAAAACGTCGTATCTGCAATATCTCAGGAAATGCTAATGATGTTAAGTTCACACTTTAGTGCCATAGTTATCAACTACTTCCGCTGTGTTGACATTTAATTAGTGTTTTCGCTCTACGTATTTGCCAGTCAAAATTCCCGTGTGTAATTTGAACATTTACTCTGACCGTGCATGTCCCTTGACTTTCCTAAGTGATATTAGTGACCTTTGTTATTGTTAACTGGATTATAGGATTTGTATTATAGTCCTGAACAGTGAAAGGAATAAGAGGTGAGATTTTTAGTTCAAAATAGCTCATGTCCGTCACAAAGGAACCTCCTGAAAAGGACATAGATGTCTCACCTTTCCTGCCCAAAAAAAGAAACTAAACTACACCCCCCCCCCCCCCCCCCCCCCGACCCGACTCTTATGTCTAAATCAACCACATATCTTAAGTGGATTCAAGCCTTAAACATTCTTCAAGCTAAAAGTACTGGTGAAACCCCTGGCAAAAAAAGAAAAAATGATGCAATTAGATCACCCCCTGAAGAACCCCAACCAGAGATTAGATCACTCCCTGATGATTCCCCCAACTGAATATCTAACTAGTTCTTTAGATCAGCCAAACTTTTACATTGTGGCCATCAAGAAAACCAATGGTCAACCCTTTACTAGAGATCGGTTAATGAATATTAGAAATCCTATATTTCTACTAGCTAACTCAACCTTTGAAGTAGTCTTCCTGAAAGACAATTTTATAGATCTTTATTTTACTCCTCACAAGGCCGCGAATTCAGTCCTTTCAAGGTCCAGGGAACTAATCGATGAGGGTTCCAAAATCTTTGCCACCTCAAAAGAAGTAGAAAAGTCGTATAAATACGTGGTTTATGATGTTGACACCGGTATACAAATAGAGAAATTTACAGCTGAACTAATGGATTCCTCGGGTTATCCTGTCCAACCAACAACTGCCACAAGACTCAGCTTGAAAAATGATGGTAATCTTGTACCCAGTTGCTCAGTGCTCATTGTATGCAAAAAAGAGTTGCAAAGAGAGGTTTTTTTGTATGGCTTGGCCCTTCGCCATAAGTCCTATAAACTAAAGCCCCTACAATGCATAATTTGCCTAGTTCATGGCCATAGCAAAAATATTTGTAAACAGTCACTTCAATCATGTCGAAAATGGGGAAACCCTAGCCACGTTACAGAAAATTGCATCGAGAAAGACGCCTTTTGTAAAAATTGTAATAATAAGGGGCACACGGAACTTGAGAAGCAACTTTGTCCGGCCTATCACAAGAGAGCCGAGATCCTCCGAACCTCTGTGAGATAGAACTTGCCCTACTCCGTCGTAGCTGCTACAATCCCCAGACCACCAACTTCCAGGCGACCTTTAAATAGCCAAACTGAAGTTTCAAAGGACCAGAGGAAACAGGTCCCACCCCCAATAGATAAAGGTCATTTACCCAATGTTCCACTCAATTTCCTGTACTTAACGCCAAATCGCAGCCTTCCTCTTCATCTCAGCATCCAGTTTTATTGCATCCACAAGTTATTAATCATTATAATCAATAATGGCAAAAGTTAGCCACATACCTCGCAGTTTCCCACCTTATCGGTGTTGGCAGTGAACCAGTTGAACTGAAAAATATCCTTTAAAAAAAGGCCATTACTACGCTTCTAGGAGAGGAAATCTGGCAAACAGCTATTCTCCAACTTTTATCCTTCAAAGAAGGCATGGAATGCCATTCCATCTCAACATTTCCTGCAATCCCAACTGTTACCAAGTCCCCCAGAAACTCAAAAAAATCACCAGCACCTGAAACGATGGTAGAAGCCCTAAGCCATAGCAAAATAAAAAAAAAGCAAGAAAAAGCCGACCAACACAGTAACACAAAAATTGACGACCCCTCACGAAGTCTCTTCGGGCAAGGATGATGTTCAAAGCAAAACCCAAGTGAGAAGATACCCAGCAAGAATGCCTGACGACTAACTAATGTGTGACTTTTCGTTTTTAACTAATTTATCCCTTTCTAATGACATTGATTTTAATTATTCCAATATAGAAAGTAACCAGCAAGCCAACTAAACCCCGGCTCCGCGCCGATGAGGGAAGACCGGTGGCGGCGGGGCCAAAAAGAGCGCGCCACCGCGGCGCCGCCGGTAAGATGTCGGCGGCGCGCCACCGGCGCGATCAGTGTTGACTGCAAACATTAATGTTTTCATCAGTCTTTCCCAAATCACAGCTTAAATTTACAACAGATTCGAGCGTATTCATGAGTTCAAAAATTTACAAGTCCCTGGCTGGAAACTGGTCTTCATCGTTATTCATCAAGAGAAGTAGAAAACTGGTAGAAACGAAATTGCTGTGGTGTTTCAGAACCCTTGTATAATAGTTGAAGTATCTATTAGCTATTTATTCTTAACATAAATAATTATTAGTTTTTTATATATTATTATTATAAAATTAGTAGTTTTTTTTTATTGAGCATTACTGCATACAAAACTTCAAATACCGTATCACAAAATTCGTCAGTTATCTGGGTAAAAACTTTGAATATAAGTTTGAATTTAGAAGCTTAATGTTTTCATAATGCCTTTTGCCTATATCTGTTCTGTCACCTTTAAAACAGTTGAAATGGGCGAGTTTGATATTGATTGTTTTTTTTTGCTCTTTTGGATTCCTAAAAAGCCTTCCTGGTATTAAAAACTGGTTTTTAATAACAATTAGAAAAAAATACATTTAAATTTTTTTTTTGGCTTCTTTATAGAATATATGTCATGTAGGATAAGGCTGAACTGCTACTTTTTTTTTATTGCTTTTGGCTGTGTTTTTTTTTATATCATTTATTTTTCTTCTGGGTATTCATTCCAAATACTCATAAATACCTAATATCGGCCAAATTACAAACTGCATCTAAAAGGAGCAAATTTATCAAATTGAAAAATACATAATGAACATTTCACATGAGAACACTTTAATTACAATGAAACAAAAAACACTTAATGGTTTATTCGGTATGAAGAAGAATGTACTGCCAGCTATTTTCTTAGGTAAAAAATGAAAAGCTCATCCGTTTTAAATGTAATTAAATGAAATAATATGAGGACTGAAGTAGCTCCAGGAAGATGTTAAGATTTCCTTCCTAGTTCGTCACTTTTAATCCAAGCAAAATGTTAGGATACTTAATATCAGTTATTGAGTTTAAGCTTTGATTTCCAAATACTCACAAAAATTACCAAATTTAAGAAAGTCGCAACAATAAGTCATCTGTGGTCAAAATACTCAAAGACTCCTCTTTGATCCCCACACAGGCTAGCGTAGTTAGGGGTATTTAGCCTTTTTTGCTTTTCTTCAAAGGTTTGAAAAAAGTGTTATAATATTCCAAATGTTACATTTGTTATATTTGGGCATATTTTTGGTCATCATTTGTGGGGTGATCGAATTTTTTAAACCACTGTATATACGTAAGAACGTTGCAACATCTAGTACCCTGAGGTCATAAGACTGTCAAAGACTCCTCCTTGAACCTCCCAAATTGAAAGCTTTTATTATGACCTGGCTTTTTAATGTAACTTGGGCATTGGACCAAGGGCGCCATTGTCACTCGAGCGCAACGTTAGGTGGGGATGTCGATATCGCTTTCGTCACACCATTTCGTTTTAGTGTGAATCTACCTGGTACTTATGAATGAATGTTTTCAAAGTAAACTCGTTTCATCAATAAGAAAAGTAAACAGGTTGGACGCATGTGTCCCTTTCCCTTTGGACGATAAAACTATACAAGTGCTGTATCAAGTATAACTCACGAAAATCTTGTTAATTTTTGTCAACTTTTTGGCATCCCTGCTTTTAATAAAAAAGGAAATATCAAGGTACTATCACTTAAATATAATAACTCCCTATGCCCCCCCTCTGGATCTTGATAGGATACCTTCTCTGCTTTAAATAAAAAAATAATTAACTTATTGGCATCCCTGCTTTCAAAAAAAAATTCGAGGTATTATCATTTAAATATGATAGCTCCCTACCCCCCCCCTCTGGATACCAGCTTGATAGGATGCCGTCTCGCTTTAAATTAAAAAAAAATTAACTGTTTGGTATCCCTGCTTTCAATAAAAAAATTTCGAGATATTATCATTTAAGCGTAATACCTCCCTACCCGCCCCCTCTGGATACCACCTTGATAGGATACTTCTCAGCTTTACATTAAAAAAATAATTTACTTAATAATTAACTAGGTCACTATATGGTTCAAACAAACACGCAAAATAACGTTAAACAGCTTAGTGTTCCTTGAAAAAAAATTGAGGGTATGAGTAAAGGGGTGGGGTACGAAGACAACAACAAAAATGTCGAAATTATTCAGATATACCTCAAATTATCGGAAAACTGAGTCATAGATCCGCTGTGGCGTTCCATAAGATCCAAAGAATCTAATTAAAAGGGAGCACACACAAAAGCCAAATTAGGCCAGTAGCGTATGAGAAATAGCAAAATACCCAAGACAATGAACAAGTCCCAATGGGGGGCCCTGGGTCTATCAAAATATTTCAATGGTTTCCCAGGGAATTTGATATCATTTTCTTCTGTCTCCACTTTAAATCAAAATAATAATTATCTTTTTGGCATCCCTGCTTTCAATAAAAAAAAGAAATATTATCATTCAAAAATGATAGCCCCCTACCCCCCCCCCTTATAGGCAATAATTTACAATTTTTTAGCTTAGTCTATATCAGCTTAGTCTATATCTAATTTCGTCTCAATAGAAGATTTTTTTTTTGGGGGGGGGGTAAAAATGTTTCAGGAAGAAGATTGTATTTTCTTTAATCTATCAGGCGTTCAAACATTAAGAAAATCTTATCTAAAAACTTTGACTTACTTTTTTGACTTATGTCTCCTGCCGGGCGCTGCTCGGCGTAGAGAGTGACGTCTGCCTCCTCCATCCACTTCGGTCCATGGCAAGCGTTTGCACATCGCTCAACCTGATATTTCCCCTCGTTAGGAACTAGGAAAGGCTGTCAGACCATCGTTTCTTCGGTCGGCAGCGAAGTCGCTTCCAACCGGCTTTGACAGGTTTGAAGTCATGGATCGTTTTCGCAGGTATGTGTGGAGGCATTCGAAATAGGTTTCCGAACCATCGTAGTGTTCGTTCGGCTGCTTGGGTCGAAAACTGAGACTGCTTGGTGAGCTGCAGCAGCTTCTCATTGCTGACGAAGTCGAACCATCGTAAACCTTCGATCTTCCTCAGGCTCTTCGACTGAAAGACATCAATTGCCTTGAGGGTTGCGGCTGAAGCTTGCCACGTCTCAGCTCCTTAGAGCATCACAGAGCCGACGAGGGCGTTGAAAATATTCGAAGCCCCCTTTGGTCTAGAAGGTTCAGTCTGTCAGTCTTTCTGACGTCGTCAGCATGTCCGTTGACGCGCGATGGTCGAGATCTTAAAAGGAGGTCCGGATCCGAGGCTATGTAGTCACTTTGCGTAGCACTTGATTTTCAGGTGGAGGGTCGCTATCCCAACCGACCCTAGGCCTGGAATCTGATTAGAGCTAGGTTTAACCTAGATACTGAGATTCCCGGGGTGGGCTCCACCCGCCACATGAGGCTGCAGCCACCCTGATCGGAGTGTTTAGTTAGGGGATGACCACATATCCAGAGGCACGTGGTCAGCAGACATCTAAAAACAGCAAACGAAAAAAAATTCTGCAAACTTGCAATTCAGCTGTAGAAACAATCTGTCGGCTATCAATTTCAAAATCCAACTGAAGGCTGAAGCTGTATAGTAGTGAATGCGTTCTACAATTCTATTCAACTTGAAAATAAAATTCTTTACTACGAATAATGTAAGAAATAGCTATTGGGAAACTGCATTCGAAATGATTTAAACTCATTTCATAAAGACGATACTTTTTTTTGTCAACATGTGAAGAACTGTGTATATTGCAATATTTGCAATTGCATATTGCATCTGTCTGGTTTTTATGCAAAGTAACAGAGTGCGAATCTATTTTCTCTACACAAAACAAAATCTCAGATGTATTTATTCAATAATTTTTAACATAGTTATCGGCCAAAATTCCTATATACTTTCCTTGTTTTATAAAACTCCTCCATTTCCGACCTCATGTTTTTGTAATCTGTTTGATGATTTCTCTAATTTTATTAATCTACCCCATAAAAAGGCAATAGTTCTTGGGGACTTTAACTGTAACCTACTCAATGTTGGTAAAAATATTGAATCTGACATTTTTTTGAATCAGTGACTGCGAGTGGTCTTCTACCCACAACTTTTTTTCCCAGTAGGGTTGATCCTGTGAGATCAACTTCAACATTAATTGACATCATTTCTGTATCTACTTCCCTGGGTAATGACCTGTCCTCAAATATAATATTTTCGGATCTGTCAGACTACCTTCCTATTTACTTGTCACTACCTTCGCAACCACTAACTCAACGCTCTAGAATAAATATCCCAACACCTACTAGAAATGACAGCTCTGCGAATATGACTCACTTTACCGATCGCCGAAGAACCACTGACTGGTCCGATGTTTTAAATTGTCAAGAGGTAAATTCTGCCACAAATGGTTTTGCGTAACGACTAAGTGAGATTATCCATTCAACTTTTCCTATTCATAAACCTAAACACAAAACTATCGCTATATGCCCCTGGATGTCACATAGCCTCATTGTCTCCTCGTATCGTAAAAATAAATTATATAAGTTAACCTGTAAGACCAGTAGTGATATTGACCTATCAAATTATAAAAATTATACACTAAACTCATCCGTGAAGCGAAGAAAAATTACTATTATACAAACATTCTCCATTGCAAAGGAAACCTGAAAAATATTTGATCCACCATTAATGATATACTCTCAAAAAATTGAAAATCAAAGTCTATACCTATTCGCCTTAAACATACAAATGGCAGATTAATTGACCCTTTACATGCACCTGACGCATTTAATAATTATTTTTCTAATATTCCTCATACTGACTCCCGCTCCTCCTTTCAGGCTGTACTCCCTTGCTTAATTCTAGATCCTTGTTTCTCTGCCCAGCCGATAGCAATGAGTTACTTCAAATCATCGGTTCTCTCCCTATTAGTTTAACACCTGACTGTGTTGGATTAAGTAATAAGCTCCTGAAGACAATATCTCCTTTTGTTTGCGAGCCCATCAAGCACATTGCCAACCTATCTTTAACCCACGGAGTTTTCCCTGAATTACTAAAGTCAGCCCTTGTTATTCCAACTCATAAAAAGGGTGGTCCAACTGAGATAGGTAATTATCGTCCAATCTCAATTCTTCCTGTTATATCCAAAGTGCTCGAGGGAATTATCTTCAGACGTCTGTCTCCCTTTCTGTTCGGCAGTTAGCACTCCGTTTCCTTGATTTCCCCTCATTAATATGGCTTTCGGCCGAAATTTTCAATTTCTCATGCTCTAATTGACGCCATACAGTTCATACGCTCACAACTCAACCTTAAAAAAATGTATTGGGCTTATTTTTGGATTGGTTCGGCCCCTCTCTTGTTTCGGCTCTTATCTATCTGGAAGGGTACAGAGTGTGAACCTAGGTCGAGTATCTTCTCAGCCAGTACCTGTTCAGAGGGGTGTCCCGTAAGGCTCCGTTCTAGGCCCGATTTTATTTCTCCTATATATCAATTATCTGTTTTGGATCTGGGCCCTTCAGTGTATCCTGTACTATTTGCTTATGACAATAACTTCTTCATCACTGGCACCAATTTACCATCGGCAATAACCTCTGCCCAAGCCCTTCTGAACAGAGTCCAGGCGTGGTGCCTTGCGAATAACATGACCATTAATAGCAAAAAAAAGTCAAGTAGCATTATTTAGAACCCCCCTACAACAAACAGGTAATCCAACCTGCTCTTGGTCTCAAGTACTCCTCCGACATCCTCCCGCAAGTGGAGGTTGCCAAGTTTCTTGGTGTATTTATTCACTCATGCTTGTCATTCTCTAATCATATTTCTTACATCACGGCAATAATTTTGAGACAAGTAGCTATGATTAACCGTGTGAATTATTTTCTTCCTCCTGACATCCTAGTCACCCTCTATTATTCCTTTATTTTTCTTATTGCAGATCAGTTTGGGGAAATACAAATTGCTCCTTCACTAAAAAACTAAAATTTGCCAAGAACCGTGCCATTAAAGCAGTTTTTCGGCTTCCCCGTCTATATCCAACCCATGATTTGTACTCAGACTTTGGTATAGCTCCACTACATCAAATCATAAAAAAAATTAAACTAATCACTTGCTTACTCAGCTTTCCACAACAATCTTCCTCCTCAACTAATAACCTATTATAATATTAATAATCCGGAAGCGAAGCCCACTGTCTCCGTTCATCCAATAGATCCTTTATAATCCCTAAATGTGTTTCTAGTGTTGCCCAGCAATCTCCCATTTACAAATCTATTGTTCAATGGAACAAAATACCCTCTAGTGTTGAGCTAGCCACAAGTTTCCGCACGCTGTACAATAATGTAGCAAAATTTATAATTAAATCTTTCAACTCTTAAGCAATTTGCTTTAATTACCCATATTTTATTCTTCTTTCCTTTTTTGTCTGATTTCAGTGTCAATAATTTTTTTTTTTTTTTTATGGTCCTTAACAAGTTCTCTTCTAGGATCTTTGTTGTTATTGATGTTATGTTTTATTTTTATTCAAATAAATTGCATTGAATTTGTAAAAGACACTATATAGATATACTCCTATCTGCAATGTCTTCTGAGTGCAAATGGCCATTTTGTTTATAATAGCCAAAGGTTCAATAAATGTGTCAATATTACTGACATATTTATGCAATTCAATGCAATTTCCGCAATTTATGGCTATTATGACATATTTATGCAATTTCCGTTTTTAGGATGTTGCAGACATGGTATTTTGACAACCTGGATGCACGTATTGTATGTCTTTGATTTAGTTGAACCATTCCTTTAAAGTTTCCACTGAATATTTTAGCCGTTCCGAGAGATATATCATGTAGGCACATTTGGCAATCTGGCACCACATAGTGCCTTCAGTTTTATCTTGCGACTTAATCGTACATAAATTATGGGTCCCATAAGAGCTTAAAAAACGACATTATTTTGTCTGGATTAGACACAAAATTGTTTAGTCTTTTCTCCCTCTTCGAATGCTGAATTCCAATTTCCCTTGGTCAGACTCAGCCATTCCTTTGTTCAACAGTACCTGAAAGTTTCGACTCCATCCAAGCCATTTCAAAGATATCTCAGGCATGGTATTTCGATGAACTGGATACTCATATTATCTTTCGACGTACCTTGCCCCCCCCCC
>JAQQPU010002311.1:23627-52633 GCA_029168905.1 Artemia sp. Kazakhstan ARC1039 | reverse complement strand
ATATATATATATATATATATATATATATATTGTAAATCACGACAATCAATTTGTAATAGCAGCCAATCAAGATGGTTCCTTGCAAAAATGTTCTGAGCATTAGCAGGCTTAACCTGCGAGATTAGAGTATACAAAGAAGCTGGTATATTTTCAATAAAGAAGCAGTTCTTCCACTTTTGGAACTTTCTTCATCTACTCTGGATAGTTTATTTAATGCTCGAGACATGTGTTAATGCCTCAGGAAAAGGTTTCGCTTGCCAGAGGAATCTGGCTGGCTAAAATAATGTACAATTAGAAGCATTGAAACATAACAAGGTTTTTATTTAGTGCTAAGTAAATTTAAACTGCCATTAAACAAAGTTACTTAAGTCATAATTTTCTTCAATTTAGATACTATGTGCTCAAAGACGTGCTGCGCGTGGAGAAGATACGGAAAATATTTCAATGGAAATGGTTATTAGAGAAACAACTTTTCCATCAAGAGCTCGTAGAGCAAAATCAGGAGAAGAGCCAACTGTACCAATCAACTTAAATCCCTCCAAACTAAACCCATTGTCTCGATTATATCATGGTATACAAGACACTAACGCTCAAAGTTGAGATTTTTTATTCGTAGTCAAATAAAAAGGGAAAGCCTTATTTTTCACTGTCTTTGTCTGTATTCTCTTCATCTGTTTTTGGCTGTTCTTGATCTTTCACGTTATTTATTTCTGATGTCTTTCCTTTTTCTGGCTTATCTTCAACCTCCACTGGGTTACCTCCTCCTTTTTTGTCTTCAACTTTCACCGTCTCTCCTTTTTCTGTTTCATCTTCACCATATGGTGGCACTTTTTCTTTTATTTCCATGTTTCTTTGCAGACATTTTTTGCTCAATTCTATTAAATTGTATTTAGCATTTTCATCATACTCTTCAGCAACACATATACATACTGTACTCTTGATAATTTCAAGAATAAGAGATTTATGAGGTTTGACTAAAGTTCCAGTTAAATGTGGGTAAATTTCTTGAAATAAACACAGCAATTCTGGGAGTATGTTATCTCTTTTTATGTTGCTGTTTCTTGCATGAACTTGAATATGAAAGTTTTTGGCATCTTTAAAGTGTTCTGCGACGATAGGTTGCAAGGCCTTTTTAATTTCTTCGATAGATGCTCTGCAGGTTATCTCAACAGGGAGAAGTCTGAGAAGAAATCGGGTTTTTTGTTCTCCATTTTCCTTGATCTCATTTATTAATTTTCGGGCTACCTCAAGTGGGGAAGGGACCTAAAAAGAGCAATTCTTGATAAAAATCAACAGAGGGTTTACATAAAACCAAGAAATTCAGAGATTTCATCTCCATTGTCAAGAAAAGTTAGTACAAATTTTGACCTTCATAAAAATCCTACAACCTATAGGCAAATACTACCTTTTGAGTCCCTTACACTAACAAAAAGAACTTACTTCAAAGTGTCTTGCGACTTTCGAAGCGAATGTAAGCAAATGGGACTTCAAAGGAATTGGACCTCAAAAATTGAAAACGCATTATAAGGATTATCAAAATTATCCAAGACGAGCTTATTTGTCATTTACTTTGAACAACTCCTTCTTGACCTCATTACTCTGCTGTATTGCTACACAATATTGAAACATTGCACAATACATACTTAGTCTTTTAAATATTTTTTACAATTCCTGTTCATGTGAAGATGCTAAGGCAAAGGCACTGCATTTTGGAGGTTAGCCCTCCTCCCAGTATTTTTTGTAAAAATAAACAAGTTGATAAAAAACCTATTAAAATTGTGGCGCAAAGTTCTTCAAATTGGTCTCTCAAACAAAAGCCCCCCCCCCCCCAAAAAAAAATGAGTTCTACTACAAGGGTCTGATAATTGAAGCACTTCCAATTATTAACCTGAGCATGACAATCCTGTCAATGCATCTTCATTTCCTAGAACCACATTATTTTCCTCATAAAACTTTATTTACAGCATATTTTAATATAATAAGTCATGCAATATTTTAACAAGTAGACCTATTTCAGATTTCTATAGAAAAAATGTGCTTAAGAAGTATGTAAAGTATTTTCTAAAATTAATTAATATACAAGAAGTTAAATTTTCACTCATAACTCTCTAGTCCTAAAATAAGATCTGCCACTGAAATGAAACTTATGCGTAGTAATTGAAGGTTGGCTATGTAAAAGTCGAAATCAATTATATGTCAGAAACTACTAAAACACTATCAACTGGTCAGAATAATAGTTTAAAATATTGATGAGAACTACAGGTGTTATGCAACTGAGATTACTGCATGTGACTTCCCTGTTATAAATGCAGCTTTTTGATTATGTAGAAGTAAGTGCACAAACAATATCCCTTTCTTTAGTAAGTGATGGTTGGACCTGAGGTGAAAAAAGAGGATATGGTTGAAATGAACATTTTGGCTATTCTTAAAGCCCAAAGTAAGGACACCAGTCAATTTTGACAAGGGGTAATTTTCCAATGATTAGGTGTGATGGCAATAAGTTAAAGCTTTTTAAATTTGCTAGAAATAAGTATTATCTTCAGTTAAATGAATATGACTTGGTTTTATATAGACAGGGGCGTAGCTACAGTCTTTTTATTGTGGGGGGGGAGGGCAAGAGGGGTAGGAGTTGCTATTGAGGTAAGTGCTATTCAAGTGGCAGTGAAGATTTGACAAACACGCTACTTGGTGAATTTAAAACATTACGCAATTGTTTTTTCTGTTGATTTTTGAATTAAAATCAAGTTGCCATCAATCCATGGCTAATTGGAGAAAAAGCCAAGACAGATAGTCTGAATGGAGAGGCAAATCTGACATAAGCCTTTTTCAGGAATGTATAAAAATGATGTTATTTTCACTTGTTGATAGATAGTCTATCATCCATTCATCCAACTTGGGGTAGAACTAAGTTAGATAGTCATATGGTCAACATTTCTGGGTTGACTCATGACGGACAATGTTGACTCGACTTGTATCCAAAAGGGGGGGGGGCTAAATTTGCTTGGACTCACAGGCGAACAAGTGACCTAAGCCTAATAGGCTTGCCTGCCGAGAGTCTCAGGCAGACTACCGTGTCCCCTGGAGTCCTAAAAGTCCCCTGGGCTCGCAGGTAAACGGGAAGACCTAAAAGATTCCAAGTATTTTTGTAAATGGCCTGGGCAAACGGCTGGAGTAGCTATGACTCTCAAATTAGACAAATACTCGTGTTTTAGTCGCCAGGTTGACAGAAATTGCAGGCAAAGAAGCGTCCAGTCCAAAGCCTAACAGGGCTGGCCGCCTGCATAGAGTGTTGGGCCAAGTTTAGCACCCAATTATAAACAATCATAAAAATAAGTACTAATGCTTGGCTTTTAAAATTGTCAGCAATGAGCTGCTGCAGGCAACAGTAGTACCGTATAGTGAAAACAAGCTATCAGGTGGGCAAAGGTAGTTGTTGTATACACTCGGCTTTTTCCAGACAGATTCACCACTAATGCTGCTGTACAATTACCACAGATTGTGTAATATTATATCCTGACATTATTCCCCACATTTTAATAGTGACTCTATATCTAAATTAAAAGTATTCAAAAACTAAAGTTGAATTATTAACTTATCCATTCAGCATTGTTTGACAAAGAATATCCAGAAAATCTGAACTGTTCTTGGCATCATTGAGGCAGAAACATTAAATTAATTAAAGATTGCCAGTGATACTAACTGGAACGGAAAATTGACTCCTTTCAAAAACTACCTTCCCCTTTGTATCTTTGTTAAAAAAAAAAAAAAAAAAACTAATTCATAAAAAACACAAAAAAGTTTTTTGTGTAAACCGGGGGGGGGGGGGAGTATACATTTCTGGAGGAGGGGGGTACACTGAATACTATTTTTATGTAAATAATTCCCTTTACAAACGAAGCTTGGTCTTCTAGTGCTGCATGATAAAACTCATAACAATAGAAATTGTGTTGAGAATGAGAATGGGTTGGTACCGCTTATACGTGCACCCACAATTTCTAAATGGTAAGACACATATACATGTTTTGTTTAAATTCATTTTATTCTATTCTGAGCAGACATTTTGTACAGCGTGCTGATGCAGAGATAAATGTCCCACAAGTAGTGCTGGCGTAGTGCGAAATGTGACTAATTTCAGTCGTAATTCTTACCACATTTATGTCAATTCTTTTTTTTTGAAGCTGGTTAAAAGAAATAATTAGAAAAACAAAATAGCAAGAAGTCAGCAAGGCAGTTCTATATTAATGGGTTAGTATGTGACTCAGAAACGTAAGGAATAAAATGTTATCAGCACCTATTAGGCACTTCAATGACAAATAAGAAAAGTTTCAATTAAGTTAGCTTATAAGTTAACAAATAAGTTTCAATTAAATACTGGAAATAAAAATTAAAACAAATAAATGATTCCTGGAGTAGATCCCCCACCATCAAATTCCATGACCAAACTACAACCAATTTGACTTATCTAACTATAGCACGAATATCATTATAAAAAGCTCCAAGTCTTATTTTCTTTTTCAATGGTTTGTTTTTATTCAGGAAATTATATTCAGTATATATCTACTTTCTTATTCTTCAATGATTCCATTTCTGTCCTATTTGAAGATGTGGAGGAGGGTGCATTCATTTCCACTCTTGAAAGTTTTTAAACAAGAGAATCTTGAACTGATGGGTTTTAGGAAGTAAAAGCACCTTAAATATCAGGGGAGGAGGGGGATTTTTACCTGAAAAAATGACATAAGAAAAAAGTTGCTACCAGAATCATGATAAAGATTGATCAATGATGTCATAATCGTAGATTGTAGCAAGGTCGTCTCTTACTATTCCAATTAAGAAAAAGCCATAGGTTTTTTCCATAGCCATAGTGCTTATAACATTTTATTCCTTACGTTTTGGAGTCACATACTAACCCATTAATATAGAACTGCCTTGCTTGCTATTTTTTCTTTTTTAATTATTTCTTTTAACCATCTCTGAAAAAAAGAATTGACATAAATTTGGTGAGAATTATGACTGGAATTAGTCACATTTCACACAACGCCAGCGCAAACAAGTAAGATAGGGAACACAAGAAAAATAGGGCTTCATTACACTTCATAACATGTTCCACGTGAATATTTTTCCAAATATACTGCCTTTGAGACCTTATCAAGTAAAAGTCTGAGCCTAGTTAATAACAAAATTGAAAAATGTTCTATGCTTCCTGTTTTGCCGTACTTTACGGGTTAAACCAAAAAAGTTTGGTTCCAGGATACAATAATAACTTTGAACTGAGGTGAAAAAAAATTTTGGTTCCAGGAGACAAAAAAAACTAAATTTAAAATTTTCAGGTATTTTTCTAGTTTAAATTGATACATTAGTATTATTAGTTAGATATCATAAATATTTTTGCAGTTTACATAATAACTTTAGCGATTATGAACTGAAAACTAAACTTAAAAAAAAATGAATTTTTTCTTTGGAAAAATATAGGACAGCAATTTAGAGATACGTACTTTACAGGTTAAGCCAAAACAGTTTGGTTCCAGGATACAATAATAACTTTGAACTGAGATGAAATAAAATTATTTTGTTTAAATTTACAGGAATTATTCTAGTTACAATTCACAAATCAACTTTTTTGTTAAAACCCCTAAAAGAATTACTGTCTTTTACATACCTATATCTAAATGCTTTTTATAATATTAAAAATAACACTTTCTACTATAGTGCTATAGAAAAAGGCAGAGCTATTGATAGGACGACATATAGAGATATGTACTTTACGGGTTAAGCCAAAAAAAAAAATTGGTTCCAGGAGACAAAAAACAAAACTAATTCTAAAATTTTCAGGTATTTTTTTAGTTTGAATTAAAAAAATAGTATTATTGGTTAGGCTGCAACCCAGACAATACCTAATTACAAACAGAAAAAAACCTACAGCTTTTTCTTCTTTGGAATAATAAGACACACGCCTCAAAGAATCAGACAGCTAACTAAGTTCAATGTTTGCTCTTCAATGGTTTGTTATAATTAGTGATGTCGTGGCGCCAGTGGCTAGCAGGATCGGCTGTTAACCGAAAGGTTGGTGGTTCAAGCCCATCCGAGGTTGATTTCTTTTAGTTTGTAAATCAGCTATCAATAAAAGCGTGATACCAATGATACTTACGCAATTACGCAATCTTTTAGTTTGATATTCAGCTATCAATAAATCACATTTATAGTATCGCTCCTTTATGTAGTTTGCTACCGTGCAATCCAGATGAAATCCTTACTGTATTGTTAGCTATTGGTGCAACCCGGATGAAATCCTTACTGTATTAGAATTCTTTACTGTAACTGTATTACAAACAGGAAAAAGCCTATGGCTTTTCTTAATTGGAATAGTAAGAAACAACCTACGAGTATGACATCATTGATCAATCTTTAACACGAAATTCTAATCTTATTTTAGTTACTATGGGCTGGAAGTTTGTTCTTTACTATAAAAAAAACTAAACTAATTTTAAAATTTTCAGGTATTTTTCTAGTCTAAATTAAAAGATTAAAACTATTGCTTAGATGCCATAAATATTTTTGCAGTTTATAACTTTAGCGATTTTGTACTGAAAACGAAAATAAAATAAAAATTTATTTTTTCAATTTTTACGTCACATAGCTCATTACGGCATATATGGTTATTAGTACACAATAGGTTTTAGATATTACGTCATGTCACGTTTTACGTCACATATTGTTATTAGTAGACATAATGGTATACGATTATGATTTATGTACAAAAATCAAATATCTTTGAAAAGACTGCAGTATGAAAAGACATCAAAAATGCAGTTTTTAATTGAAAAATTTATTTTCTATTAGAAATAACTTTATTTTATTTACAAAACATTTTTAACCCAATTAATTTCCTTTAAAATGAGCCATTGAACAACTCTACGATGTTCCAGTGTCAAGCTATCTGTGGAAAACAAGAAAGAAAAAAGAAAAAAATATGCCGTTTAGGCAGAATGTTGTAGTAGCTGCCACTTTTCTTGATTTTCAAGCCAATATATTTCCCTTGCTGTTCAAGCCAAGGGACAGAAAGTTTCCTTTACAGGGGTTTCGGACAAGGCGGTTCTAATGGTGTACTTTTTGTTTCCATCTGACTCCTTTTTTTAGGACCTATGGGTTTTTATATTTCTTAACATTGGACGTGATCGTCTCTTACTAGGTTGCTAGCTACCGCTGCAACCCGGATTAAAAAATCAAATATCTTTGAAAAGACTGCAGTATGAAAAGAAATCAGAAATGCAGTTTTTATGTAAAAAGTGATTCTATTTTATTTTATTTTTTATTAAAAGAGGCACTAAAAATTTTAATTTCTGTTCAAATAAGCGCTCTCGCAAAATTCTAGGACCTCTGGGTCGATACGATCAGCCCTGGTAAAAAGAAAAAAAGGCAAACAAATAAACATGCATTCGTGATCTTTCTTCTGGCAAAAAATACAAAATTCCACATTTTTGCAGATAGAAGCTTTAAACCTCTAAAGTAAGGTTCTCTGATACGCTGAATCTGATGGTGTGATTTTGATCAAGATTCTATGATTTTTAAGGGGTGTTGTTCCCTTTCTTGAAAATAAGGTAAATTTTCTAAGGCTCGTAACTTTTTATGGATAAGAGTCAGCTTAATGAAACTTGTATATTTGAAATTAGAATAAAAATCCGATTCTTTTGATGCATCTATTGATATTAAAATTCCGTTTTTTAGAGTTTCGGTTACTGTTGAGACGAGTTGCTCTTACTATACAGTTCGTTACCACGAACTGTTTCATATTCCTTATTATAAAAACTAAAACTAATTTTAAAATTGTCAGGTATTTTTCTAGTTATAATTAAAAAATTGAAATTGTTGCTCAGACACCAAAATATTTTTGCAGTTTACATAATAACTTTAGCAATGCTGAACTTGAAATTAAAATAAACATAAAATTATCTTGTCGAGAGATGAACATGTATAAATTTTGCATTCACTTATTACGGCATATATGGTTATAACCTATAAACGATTATAATGTCATTCATCAAGCTTGTACATGAAATGCAGTTTTCTTGGCAAAATTGATTCTATTAAAAAAAAATATTCTATCTTTAATTACAAAAGGCACTAAATGTAGCAATTTCCTTTAAAATGAGCCATTATACAGCTCTCTATGATTTTCCAGTGGCCAGCTAGCTGAGGAGGAAAATCAAACAGAAAGAAAAAAAGATGCTGTAGGTTTAGAATATCGTGGTTACAGCCAATTTTCTTGATTTTCAAGCCAATATATTTTCCTTGTTATCAAGCCAAGGGACGGTAAGTTTGCTATAAAGAGGTTTTGGACAAGGCGGTTCTAATATTGTAATTCTTGTTTCGATCTGAATATTTTTTCAGGAGTTATGGCTTAGGCTACTTTAGTTTTTACTATGGGGCGTGATCGTCTCTTACTAGGTTGCTAGCTACTGCTTCAACCTTGGTTAAAATAATCAAGTACATAATGATTCCTTTTGTTGCTTCAGTTACAGAGGTTTGTTCCTTAATGTAAAACTTGATGAAACTTATATATTTAAAATCAGCATAAAATCTGATTCTTTTGATGTACCTATTAATATTAAAATTCCGTTTTTTAGAGTTTTGGTTACTATTGAGACGAGTCGCTCTTACTATACAGTTCGTTACCACGAACTATTTGATCCTAAATAAGGGTTTTTGACAAGGCAATTCTTATAGTATACTTTGTGTTTTGATCTGACTATATTTTTAGGAGTTAGGCTATGGTAATTCTTAGTATGGGACGTGATCGTCTCTTACTAAGTTGCTAGCTACCGCTGCAACCCGGATACCAGCGTCCAGTTCTATATGTAAACTAGTCAAAAGACAAATGTGTCATGCTTATGATGATTTATTAAAATATTTCATGCTTATTAAGATCTGTTCTAATATTTCAGTTGCTATTGGCTAGAGTCCATTCTCTAAATGTGTCTTGTTGAGTATACATATAGAACTGAAAACTGATTATGATAAAATAGTCTTATCTATACTCTAATTTGAAACGATTCAATTAAAAAGTGTCAAAGATTGTCATTACAATACGTTTATCAAAATCTATTTATCTGTATATACACAGTTTTGTGAAAAAATCAAATCAATGAATACCTTACTACAGCACAATAGATGAAAGTATGTCTCATGATTGGAGGTTTGCGGGTTCAAATCCGCCTGTAGTAGGGGCCCAATATTGAATATAGGAATGATTCCTTAATATAAATTGATTAAAACATGACGTTTCTTTAGAGCTGCTGCTTTCTCATCCTGCTTATATAAGTTTTTGGCAATCAATTTGAGAACGTCCTTGTTTTTCTCATACTTCTCTTTGCTTTTGCCAGCAAGCTGTATAGCTCAACTTTGATATCTTTTCTTATCCGTAATTTTCCTTTTTCTTACTTGTGAAACTATTACAATAAATAATTTTATTATGGAGTTAAATTGCTTCTAAAACTTTGTGTTTAACTAACATATCAAGTATCAAAAATTGAACAAAAAATCAAACTAATTTTTAAATTTTCAGGTATTTTTCCAGTTTATATTACAAGATTAAAATTATTGCTTAGATACCATAAATTTTTTTGCAGTTTACAACTTTATCGATTCTGGACAAAAACTAAAATAGAATAAAATTGATGTTTTCAATTTTTACGTAATTACTCATTACGTCATATATGGTTATTATATATTTAAAATCATCATAAAAATCCGATTCTTTTGATGTATCTATTGGTATCAAAATTTCGTGTTTTAGAGTTTCGGTTACTATTGAGACGAATCGCTCTAACTATAAATTTAATTACCACGAACTGAATAATTGCTTGAAAAATCAAATATCTTTGAAAAGACTGCAGTATGAAAAAACATCAAAAATGCAGTTTTTTTTTGTAAAAAGTGATATTTAAAAAACGTGTTTTTTGATTATACAAGGCACTAGAACTTTTAATTTCCGTTTGAATGAGCCCTCTTGGAACATTCTAGGACCACGGGGTCGATACAATCACCCCTGGTAAAAAGAAAAAAACAAATGAACATGCATCCATGATCTTTCTTCCAACAAAAAATGCAAAATCCACGTTTTTGCAGATACGAGCTTGAAACCTCTACGGTAAGATTTTCTGATACGCTGAATATGATGGGGTGATTTTCATTAAAATTCTATTACTTTAAGGGGCCTTATTTCCGAAAATAAGGCAAATTTTCTCATGCTCGTAACTTTTGATAGGTATAACTAAACTTGATGAAAATTTCATATTTAAAATCAGCATAAAAATACAATTCTTTTGATGTATCTATTGGTATCAAAATTCCGTTTTTAGACTTTTGGTTACTATTGAGACGGGTCGCTCTTACTATACAGTTTGTTACTACAAACTGTTTGACTATTGGAAAACCTTGTGGAGATTAGAAAGCATCTTTGAAAAGACTGCAGTATGAAAAGACATCAAAAATGCAGTTTTTTTGTCAAAATTGAGTCTATTTTAAAAACTATTTTATTTTTAATTACAACAGGCACTAGATGTAGCAATTTCCTTTAAAATGAGTCATTATTATAAAGCTCTCTATGATTTTTCAGTGCCCAGCTAGCTGAGGAGAAACAAAAATGAAAAGAAAAAAAACATGTTGTATGTGGAGAATATTGTGGTTACAGCCAATTTTTTTGATTTTCAGGCCAATATATTTTCCTTGTTATTCAAGCTAAGGGACAGTAAGTTTGGTATATAGAGGTTTTGGACAAGGCGGTCCTAATGGTGTACTTCTTGTTTTAATCTGAATGTATTTTTAGGAGTTATGGGTTACTTTAGTTTTTACTATGGGGCGTGATTTTTTCTTACTAGGTTGATAGCTACCGCTGCATCCCGGATTGCTAGCTACTGCTGTATCCCGGATTACTATTGAAACGAGTCACTCTTACTATACAGTTCGTTACGACGAACTGTTTGACGACCCAGATTATGTAAACCCTGATTACAAACAGGAAAAAGCATATGGCTTTTTCTTCTTTGGAGTAGTAAGAAACGACTCTCAAAGAATCAGGCAGCTAACTAAGTTCAATGTATGCAATGGTTTGTTCTTCTAATGATTGTCTTTTAATATAATGTTCATTCTTTACTGTATACAAAATTCCAAAATTTTGCAGATAGGAACTTGATACCTCTGCAGCAAGGTTCTCTGATACGCTGAATCTGATGGTGTGATTTTCATTAAGATTCTATAACTTTTAGGGGGTGTTTTTCCCTTTTTTAGAAAATAAAGCAAATTTTCTCAGGCTTGTAACTTTTGATGGATACAAGTAAACTTGATGAAACTTATATATTCAAAATCAGCATAAAAACCAACTCTTCGGATGTATCTATTGAAATTCTGTTTTTGTTTTTAGAGTTTTGGTTACTATTGACACAAGTTGCTCTTGCTATACAGTTTGTTACCACAAACTGTTTGATTCAAAAATCGAATATCTTTGAAAAGACTGCAGTATGAAAAGACATCAAAAATGTAGTTTTTTTTTTAAAGTGATTTTTTTTTTATTAAAAAAGGCACTAGAACTTTTAATATCCGTTTAAATGAGCCCTCTTGCGGCATTCTAGGACCACTGGGTCGATACGATGACCCCTGGTAAAAAACAAAAGGGCAAATAAACACGCATCTGTCAGTGATCTTTCTTCTGGCAAAAAATACCAAATTCCACATTTTTCCAGATAGGAGCCTGAAACCTCTACAATAAAGTTCTCTGATACACTGAAACTGATGGTGTGATTTTCATTAAGATTCTAAAACTTTTGAGGGGTGTTTTCCCTTTTTTTCAAAAATAGAGCAAATTTTCCCAGGCTTGTAACTTTGGATGAGTAAGACTAAACTTGATGAAACTTAAATATTTAAAATCAGCATAAAAATTCAATTCTTTTGATGTATATATTGATATCAAAATCCTGTTCTTTAGAGTTTCGGTTACTATTGAGATGAGCTGCTCTTACTATACAGTTTGTTACCACAAACTGTTTGATAAACCATGGCTTTTCAGGTGACCTCAGTTCTGTATTTTAAAGGAAGTAATTAAGCCTTTATAGCTTTGTGATACTATCTGGAATTAGCTGAAACATCAATTCCTGAAATACTGAGATTTTAAGTAACTATCCTAACAAAAATTGTTCAAAGGCAATTGTTTTTTGTTTTTTTGTTTGCAAGTTAATGGATAATTGCTGATATAAATCATTGTCAATGAGATAAGAGATAGACAAAACTAGAGAAGATAGATAAATAAGAGAAGGAAACAAGTCTGAATCAAGAATTAGGCTTCATATCAGTCTACCAAGGCTGTACCCAGAGGGGGGGCTAAGGGGGTTTGAACCCCCCCCCCCTCCCGAAATATTTGTCTGGCTTGTAAAAACGTAACAAAAATGGATAAAAAAAATTGTTTTAAGTTTTTTTTTTGTGTAGCCCCCCCCTCCCGAAATTTGTTTTGAGTAAGACCCCCTCCAAAAAAAACCCTGGGTACGGCCTTGCAGTCTGCTGACCAATACTGAGGAAACAGGATTTACCTTGCTATTGGTTTGTTTTTTAACCTTATTTCAAGTATATTTTCAAATTTAGGGGGTTGAAACAAGCTTGATTCAAGAATGTGGGATATCATTGAGCAACATTTTGAGGGTCTACTCTGGTAGCTATTTTCTGATTTGCTTAATGATAAGTTTACTTTTATTAATTTCTTGGCAGTTCTTGAATCAAGGATTTATTTTGATTTAATGATCTATCTGAGCCATTTTAAGAACTAATTATGGTTCTTCTTGATTTAATTGCAAAGGGTTTATCATGATTTTAGATTCACAACCACCTTTAACAGTGACAAGAATTTTTCAGGGCTGGTACAGGTTTAACAAACTCAGTCTGAAATTTTACAAATTAGCCAAAACTTTTCAAATTCATCCAGGTTGATTAGCATAAAATCAGAACTTATACAAAAATCGGGATTTCTCAATTTTTAATCTACTTTTACTGCCGTTTTTTCTATGCAAAAAAAAAACGGTGACAATTTTCTTTAATATTTAAGAGAAAAGGGCTTGATCTAGGGAGCCACTTTGCTGTGGAACAATAGAAACCACTAGTTCCAACAGTTACAGATTTCAAATTTCCAGCAGTTGCCATGATGCTACTGCTTCCTGGCAAGACTAGCTTTGTTTCTCCTTGAAATTTCCTATGGAATCTCAAAGAAGAAGTATTGGTTCTCAAAAATGATTTCCATGCTAAAAATAAGTCTTGTTCTTCCATGAATATATTCACTAATTACCTATTTTCACTCGATGTCTTTTTGAGCAGTTTTAGCTCCACCTTTGTGAGTAGTGTTGGAATAGAGTTGATGCTAAGCACATAAAACAGTGAAAAATGAAAAGAAAAATAGATGTAGTGTGGAGTGGGCAAAGTTTCTGCACATTTGGAAAATTTTGATTAGCATTTATAGCACATTAACACCAAGCTGTGAAATTTCCTTAAAATTGTGTATTTGCCAATTTTGGTTTTCCCAGTTCCAGAAAAAAGACTTTGGTACAGCCCTTGATCTTCTCATTTTTTAGCTGTTCATATGTTAAAAATGGGTAATGTTTTTTGGGGGTGAATTGGCTACTGTATACTTTATAAAAAAAATCCTAGAAAAGAAATGTGTCTGTGATTAATGCATGATTATGATTTGGACAAACGTTGCCTTTTCCTCCCTTGATGTTAAAACTAAATATGTTACAGCATGGAAATGCACGACAGGCTAGACCAGGAAAACAATCATATTCTTTGTGCTCAAACTTCAGAAACACAGAAATTCCCAGATTTTCCTTCCAATAGTTCTATGGTCTTGAGGATTACCTAAAGAAAAATACTAGATAAAAGGCTTTTTGCTATCTTGGCAAGAATTTGATTAAAATGAAATAGACTTCCACAAATGTTCTCAGAACCTAAACTTTGTCATTGAAAGATCCTTTGAAGTGTCCTCATCTACCTCTTTGCCCTACAAAAGGGACTAACCTTGAAGAACTTATACAAACTTTATGTTTTAAAAATGAAACTTCAGAAATAGATTTATAACACACAAAAAACCCAAGGAACATTGAGCCTCATGGGTGCCAACTAAGATGAGAGCATTAGTCCCCCACCCTAGATTTCCACCAGTACAATGTTGTTGTTGTTGTTTTTTTTTTGGGGGGGGGGGCACATTGAAAAACTACTTTTTTATATTTATTATTGACACCATTAGATTCTGAAAAATATTTTTTATCCCTCTCTTTTTGTGAACTGACAAGCCTGTTGAGCATCATAAATTTCTCAGGTCTAGTCAATTTCTAGATTAGAGGTTTTCAAATATCTGTTTTTGGGAGAATACAACTATTAGAAATGGTTCAAAGCCTAAATTATGCCCTGGGCATGTTTTTCAGGCTCTTATCTCTATTTCTTCCCTATTTCTAAGGCTATTCTGCAGCAGGCACTTATGCAGGATTTTTAGGGGGGGGGGAATAATGAAAAGATATATTTGAAAAGTTGAGCAATAAGTGCCAAGAGATTTGACAAAAGAATTTATTTTTGGAGTTTAGGCAAGCCATTGTTTTAAAAACTACTTTAAAACAATCATAAATATGCATTACTTCATTTTATGGAAATGGATAAATTTATAGTCTATTTTACATATTGCCATTAAATTCACAATAGCACTAGGGGAGAGGGGCGATACCGCACGAGGGCGACTCCGTACACTTGACCTGTCGTCTAAAGTTTTTGAGCTAATCCTTTCAAAAAATTCCCGCTAGATGCCCTTCATGTAACGCACATTTGGCGCAAGTTTTAAATTTTGGAGAAAAGAGGTAAGGAAATTTTTATATGCTTGCTGGAAATCCTGACACATGTAGTCATTGTCAAATATTTTCTAAGTTATTGTAGCTCTTGAGCCATGAGTTAGAAGGATCAGACAAGGTATACCTCTGATATTTGCATGGTAATTTTCATCAGCAAATATCAGGCCGTTATCTACAAAAAAAACAATTTCAAAATGGCGTCAACATGGGGTAACTCTGGACACTTTTTTGGGGGCGATTCCGGACACTTTTCGTCGTGTCCGGTTTCGCCCTGTTCTGACGGAAGTCTTTCATAAGTTGGAAAATGGAACTATATGTAGCTGGAAGCAGAATATTGGTAAAATTGACTGTATTCCTGTTGTCTTATAGAAAAACTGAAGTGATTTGTTTTGACTATCAAACTTTGTTTTCAACATTTACACTTAGACAAAAGTTACCCCTTGCCTTACAGCCTAGCCTATTTAAACACAACTACTCAGTATAATAATCTTTGTCTTGAATCAAAGTTGTCCAAGATTAAGCCTGCCTATTATTTAGATACTTTGTTCCAACTTTAAGACCCTGGGTTCAAGATTGGACAGCATTTTCTATGATTTGGCTAAGCTTAACCTTTAATTTCTATCCGAAATTAAGGTGTAATTTTGACTGTCTATACGTTTAAAATAGTCTCGGCATGTCACTGTCTATGGAAAAAATATTCAAGCTAATCTTAATCGAATATTCTTCAATACTTTCTAACTGGTGTACCAATAACCGGGGGGGGCCCACCCCTCCTTGTTTAAAATACATACTCTGAATTGTATACATTCAATGGATTATTGTCTTATATATTATAATGTTTACTTTTATAATAATTATATGTGATTTGAACTTATAATTAGACAATGATAATTCAAAAGGAGTCATGTGACATTTATATAAGCTTAGATTTACAGTCCACGTTCACAGCTATGTAGATCAGTTCAATTCATTTTCACCCATCATATTTAAAAATAATACTTATTATTAAATGAATTACTATTATGTTGAACAATAAACATTTATTCAAGGCCTACTTATATCAGAAAGATAAACAGTAGAGTATAAGGCTGTATCGAAGGGGGTAGAGGGTTTGAAACCCCCCGAAATGTTTGTCCAACTTGTACAAACGTAAGAAAAATGAACATAAACAAATGTTTGATGTGTTTTTTTAAAGGTTTTTTGTTTAATGTTTTGTATTATAATGTTAAACTAAACATTACACTGCCTGTAGGCATCTTTCCATTCTATGCCTCAAAGCATGGCGTGACCTGCGTTAATATCCATGTTGTTCTCTTGAGGTTCTGATGATTATAATTTTCTTTTACAGATGGTTCGCAACTACATTCGAAAGGGGAGTGGTCCTCCTGATCCAGAATTAGTCAGGCCTGCTGTTTTTCAATTTACACATGGGAAGTTGTCTTTCCGAGCAACTGCAGAAGAATTTTCCCTGAAGAAGAGTACGCCTGTGGATGCCATGAAACAATACAAGGCAAAAATGCAACATCTCAAGCAGAGTGGTGCTAGTGGTAGCAATTTTGACAATGACATTGTTCAGGAGACCACTAAGTTTGTTTTTACTTCCAAACAAGAGAAAGAGCTTGCTGCATACCTCGAAAAATGCTCACTGCTTAACCATGGGCTGACTCCCTATGCAGCAAGAAAGTTAGCCTACCAATGGGCAATAACATTGAAGATAAAATTCCCATCAAGCTGGAAACTGAATGAGAGAGCAGGAGTGGATTGGCTAAGAGGTTTCATCAAGTGGAACGCCAGTTTGTCCATTAGAAAACCCGAAAATACAAGCCAGGCTTGTGCTGCTGGCTTTAATGCTGTTGTAATTGGTGTCTTCTTTAGAAATCTTCAGGAGTTATATTGCAAGTATCATTTTCCTCCTGGTCGAATTTGGAACTGCGATGAAACAGGAGTACCCACAATTGTTCAGGCCCCAAAGGTGATTGCAAAAAGGGGAGCAAAACAGGTGGCACAGACTGTGTCAGCAGAAAGAGGGGAAAATACCACAATGCTATGCTTTGTATCTGCAATTGGTGAGACAATTCCACCAGTGTTTGTTTTTCCAAGAGTCAAAGCTCCAGAGAGGATGTATCAAGATGGACCACCAGGATGCATTGGCATAGCCCATCACAGTGGATGGATGACTTTGGACAATTTCCTTTGTTCCATGGAACACTTTCTAAAAGAGGTCAAACCCAGCAAAAAAGACCCTGTTTTACTCTTGTTTGACAATCATGAAAGCCATATTTCAGTAGAAGTAGTTTCTTTGTGTAAAGATAACAGCATCCACCTCCTAACCTTTCCTCCCCATTGCTCCCATCATCTCCAACCCCTTGATGTTTCAGTGCATGCACCATTTAAGCATGCAATCAGGGAGTTGTTTGACAATTGGATGCAATTAAACCCTGGTCAGAGAATTTTTATACATGAAATAGCAAAATTGTGCAAGAATCCCTTTCTGGAAAATCTGAATCCTCAAAACATCACAGCTGGTTTTGAGAAGGCAGGAATTTAGCCTTTAAATCCAAATGTGTTCACAGAAGTCGATTTTCTGCCTGCTGAGGTGACAAACTGCCCAGATCCAGCCAAACAGAATGCCCCAGAAACTTCCAATATGGATGATCCTCACCCTGGTTTATTTTGTGATTCCTGTCCTGTCATGATGGGTCAACAGCAGTCAAACTTGCCTACGGCAGTAACCCCTAAAAGCATCAGACCATATCCACAGGCAAAAATGCAAGTGGGTCCATGCAAAAACCATAAAAAAGGCAAAAGTAGAATTCTGACAGAAACGCCAGAAAAAAGAGCACTAGAAGCAGAGACTGAGCTAAGGCTTGCTAAGAAAAAGAAAAAGTCACTAAAAAAGTCAAAGGTTTCACTCATTACTGACAAAACTAGAGACAGCATTTCAGACAAAGATATACAGCTCAATGACGAGTCAGATGACGAGTCTTTGCATTGTGGGAGTATCAGTGAGTTTGAGACAGATGAAGAATTATCTTGTGGAAATTTTGTACTTGTGAGGTTTATGGTTGGAAAGAAGCAAAACTCTGCTGTTTACTATTTTGGTGAAATTGAAGAAATAAGGGGCAGAGTAGCAAAAATAAACTACCTGCGCAAGTCTGGTAGGAAGTTCATCTTCCCTGAATGTCAAGATTGTACAGAAACTTACTTTCAAGACATTATTATGAAGCTTCCCGCACCAGTATCAGTAGGAGGAACTGGGCAAACAGCCAAATCTCTTGTATTTGGCCCAATTTCCCATAGAATAAATTTAATGTTATATTTAACTTGTATATTATCTGAATTAAATATTAATAATATCTGAATCAATAATTACAAGCATTAATTAATGAATGTACGGAAATCCCCCATGTGTGTCCGAAGTCACCCCCTGGTTGGGGTGACTTTGGACACTTGAAGAGGTCAAAAATTTTTTGGTCTCACCAAGAAACAAATTGATGGATGTTATTGAAAAAATCACCAAGAAAAGTGAATAATTGAGCTATCTATTCATGTAAAAAGGAAGTTTGTATCTTTAGAAATATGCTTTTGAGGGGTCAAAATTCTCAAAATGTACAGTTTCACCCCTTTCTATACTCTTTAGTCTCTTTTCTTAGCGGCTTCATTGGTATTAACAATTGTAAAATGTTAGTTTTTGCTTTTCTGGAATATAGTGACAATGGTATATTTTCTATGGCTAACCACATCTAAAGGAAATATGCTAATAAAATAAAAGTAGCAACATTAGATTACTTATTTTATCCCACAATGGTCTCAGATGTAGTGCTAGGATGTATGACAAACTAAAAGAAAGCACTAAAACAACAAAATTCTTACTTTATAATATACAACATGTTTCTTTTAGCCTAATCAGATTATTGCACTTTCTTCAATTGTTATCCACATTTTGTTAACAGTCAAGAATTATCATTCTTTTGAAAGAAGCACCTCTATAAAATAAAAGCAGTACCAATTGAAACCTTGTTTTATGATCCTTTTCAATATGATAGTCATTAACTTTACAATGCACCCTGCATTATCACCTAATAGTCCCATATATAGCCCTAATAATATAATTTTTTTAACTAATTGAATCTAGTTGTACATTATATGTCCTTTGTTAAAACAAGTTTTTACATAGCCTATTTTTTATACTTTATATACTGAAGACGCCAAAACTTGCTTTTCTACAGATATAACAAGGTCAGCTAAGCTGAATTTTCTAACAACAACAGAGTTGGGAGTCAATGGGGGGAAACGAAGAGGATTTCTTGCAAAACGAGACAAAACTGAACAAATTTCTGACTCATCTGTCTTAGTAAACATTTTCCAAAGCCGTGCTTTGTATAAATAATTTGGTAGAGCAAAGGAGTTAAATAGTTTGAAAAGAAGACGGCAGTTGAAACGTAGTATATTTTTTTGGGTAGCAAGGTTACGTTGAGGACCATCAGAGGGGTGAGGTACATTGCCAGAAAGGTGGACATGACATTTGGGAAGAGCATAAAATAAGTAGTCTAATGGTATTACTTTTATTTTGTTCAGATATTTCTTTCAGAAGATTGGTAATTCTAGCCTGTTATGTACATTTTTAAATTATTTCAAATGAAAATTTTATGTAACAGCTGTAGGGTGTTGAAATCTCTTAATTTGCCATTTTCACCCGGTCAAGAATGTGAGAAAACTGGTTAACAAGGAAGGTATACTGTGTCACAAGATGCAAAAAGAACTAAGAAGTATATTAGTGCTATATCAGGGACCAGCAGGGAGAGAGGGCATTGTATGAAAGCCAATAAAATATTCATGAACAGCATAAAACAAATGGAACTGATGGTGCTACTTGTACTTTTGGTTTATTTCCTTTAGATATGGTTAACCACAGCAAATTTACAGTAGCAGTATAGGAGAGAGGTGTTTCTAAAGGAAACATCTTAATAAAGAAAAAGCATTAGCATTACATTCCTTATCTTATGCTAATTTCAATATAATAGTTTCTACTCAGATAATACACCCCTCCCCCTTGGTGGTCCCATATATAGTCCTAATAAAGTAATTCTCAATAAATTCAATCTGGTCTTGTGTCCTTATAATTATTAATTATGAAACTTGTAATTATTACAGTGTGGAATTTATCTTTGTCTGTTATTGATAGTTTAATTTAACAAAGTATTATTTGAAATTATCTTTAAAAGTGGATAACAATAGAATAAAATGTAGTAATTGGATTAATAGAAACATTCTGTATATTGTAAAGTTTGAATTTCATTATTTCAGCATTTTCTTTTAAATTTAAGTATTATCAGGGCTACATATAAGACCACCAGGGAGTGGGGTGCATTGTCAGAAAATTTACCATGACATTTGGAAATAGCATAAAACAAGGAATGATGTGAAACAATTGCTTCTGGGGCAAATTCCATTTTGAACCCTTAATAGGGTCCCAAAAGGTAGCTTATTACCTTGTCTATAGTTTTTGGACTAGGCCTATGATGTAAATTCAAAAAAAATATTTTAAAACTAGTTGAGATATAAAAATTAGCTTTTAAATGAGGCCTTAAACAACTCTAAGGTTTTTCATGGGCCTGTTAGCAACAAAGAAAAAAAAGAAAAGTAAAAACAGAACAAAAAAAAAAGACAAAGAGGAAACATCAGTGCCACCTAAGGAAAAATGTGATGTTTCTTGTTGTTCTAGACAAGGGCTGTAAAATTCCTAAATTGGGATTTTCAACAATGATCATTCTAGTTGGTGTAATTTTTGTTTTACTGTGACACCTTTATTTAGGAGTTTCATGCTGACTTCAAAAAATTTGCAATTTTTTTTTCAAAGTACCATTTTCCTGTTAAGACTAATGAAAAAAAATTACCATCCTTAATCAGCTACAAATGTCAATTTTTTGTCACAAGGTATTTTTTTAGAAACACATTTTTAAATGTAGGTAAATATGAGCTGGGTAAAATTCTACTTTAGCTACTTTTGGCTATCATGGGAAGGGGTTAGGTTAGGAAAATGAAACTTTCAGGGATGGATCTACAGGCTAAAGTATGTCATGGGAAGGTATTTTGAAGCACCTACCTCCGCTCCTTCTCCCTCTAGAGGGTCCTGACCTTTAAAAATCTGTGTGTTATAAAGTGAAACCTTGCAAAACAGATCTTCTGCTTAAATAAAGTACAATAAAATTGTTTTCAGCTTCACAACTTTGCTCAATCCTAATTTATAAGGTTTTAAAGATATGTAAATACATTTCCTAAATTTTGAAAAAAAGCATTGATATGACTTAAAATTCCACTCAAATAACAGTAATTGCATTTCAGAACTAAAACCAGAGAAGAAGAAACTGATAACTGAAAATTAAGGTAAAATGTTGTTTTGTCAAAATTTCAATAGGCATGGCAAAATGAAATTTGGAATCAAAAGCTTTGATAAAAAGTAAAAACAGAAACCCAAAAAACCAATAAAATATATTTTAAAAAACCTATATATAGAAGGGGAAAGTGAATCTTGGGTTCAGCTCCTAGGCCAGGAGCGATTTTTCATGCAATTTTTTTTAATTACTAAATTAAAGTCAAAGGCTTGTTTGTAACTTTGTAACTAGTGGCCAGTTTGTATATTTCTATCATATAGGCAAATTCCAGGACCCCCAAGAGAGGAGAAGGAGAGGAGGTAGGTACTTCAAAATACCTTCCTGGGACATGCTTTGGCCTGTAGACCCATCCCTGAAAGTTTCATTTTCCTAACCTAACCCCTTTCCAAGATAGCCAAAAGTAGCTAAAGTAGAATTTTACCTATGAGCTGTTTTAAGCCCCTTTGATAAATTTTGCCTTGGGAGTGATAATTAAACTTGAAGAGAATAAAAAAAGGTACCAAGTGATGTATTCACTTTCTTCCTAGGCTAGCTAAATTATAGCCTATGACTAGGTTATGTATCAATTTACCATCTTCAGCAGTGTTACCAAATTTACCATGGGAATAATCTAGACTATGTAAAGTTGTCTATAGGTAAATTTACAGTGGGCCTTATAATTTAGCTAAGATGAAAGTGAAAATGTCATTTGATGCCTTTTTTTATGCTCTTTCATTTTTGTTTCTGGGGTAATTCAATATTTGTTTCTGGGGCTAATTGTAGCTTGAGCCCTTAAATGGGCCCTGAATGTATTTTATATGAATAATGGAAGAGTATAAAAAACCGCAACCGCAACCAACCGCAAATTACCATAAAATTTACCCACCCCTAACCCCTTAATCAATTATTGACTTACAAATAAAGTGAATATACCACTTGATACCTTTTTTTATGCTCTTTCCAAATATAATAATCATTTTTGTTGGAAATGAATTTTACCTCCACCCCTATATACCACTTCAGGGTATATATTTGCACATTAGGGGGGGGGAGGGGGTAAAGTTTAAACATACCTCCCATTTACATCAGAAATAAAATTTGCCGCCACCTCCCCCCCCTAATGTGCAAATATATTCCCTGAATTGGTATATATAGGGTAAGAAACCCAGTAGTCGGACACTCTAATCACTTTGAAAACTTTTTGACATTTAAACTACTCTAATTACTGTATTATACCACCTAGAAACTTAATTTTTGTATCAAAAAATTTCTGAACAAGTAGGTTACTAATTCAAATAGTTTCACTTGTACAGCGCCTCCTATTTTTGAATTTACTAACAAGTGACAATTCTGCCTAAACTCAGACAAACAATCGGCTCATTGTAAATAGTGATTAAAATAGTATAAAAGATTATGTCCGAGAATAGGCAGGTGGCTGACTACTGGGTGTCTTACCCTAGGGGTGGGGGTAAAATTTGTTTCTGACAAAAATGATTCTTATATTTGGAAAGAGCATAAAAAAGGCATCAAGTGGTATATTCACTTTATTTGTAAGCCAATAATATGATTTGGTAAAATTTTACCCAAAGCAATTCTTGAATCATGAAAGAGCATAAAAAAGGCATCAAATGACATTTTTACTTTCATCTTAGCTCAATTTCATCAAATTTGCTCACTGTAAATTTACCAGGCTGTATATTTATCCATAGGGGACAGGGGAGATAATGAAGCAAACACCCTAGGAATGAAATAAGCTAAATAGCCTAAGTATCTATGATTGTTTTCATGAAATTTTCTTCTAAGGGTTCCTTGGTCCTGAATGACACATATCTTTTCCTGTATTGTAGGCAAAAGAAACCTAAATTAGTCATTTCCTATAGCTAATAGCCTACTTACTGTGGTTTTTATGAAGACAACATTGTTTGCACCACTGTCTACAACTTGAAACCTTCTTTGTTCTGTTTCTATAGTTCTCAAACTCTTTAACTCTGAGTCTAGATCAGATTCTATATCTTCAGAGCAAGCCAGTGACTTCTTTTCCAGGCCATATAGTTTGTCAGAAACTTCATTCAGAATATTATATGCCTCTCTTACACATTGTTTCTCAGCGTTATTGCATGTGCACAAGAAACCTTTCAGACCAGGTGATAGTTGCTTTCCTTTCAGTTTAATCGACTTCGCGGATTTTTTATAATATTCTTTTGCTTTTCTTTTTCTTTCCCCAGCCATGTCTAATTTTATTCAAAGCTACCCCTCGTCACTGTAAGCAGGCTTGCCAAATGTAAAGGTTAAGTCACTAAAATCTTGAGAAAAACACTCGATGAGCAAAATAATCACGAAAGGGCTGGGCACACGACCAGCACCTTTTTAAGCGGCGTTCACAAGCGTGTTTAGCTAGAATCCCATGTCTAGACATGTGTCTAGCCAGAATTCAATGTCTAGGCAACGACCGTTCACATGTAAAATTCGGTGCTTAGCTATAACTACAAATTTAGTTTCAAATTGTCATTTGAAATCAACAGAGCTATGTGGGCAAAACTTTCAAATATTATAATTCCTATTTTTACTGTCACAAGCTAATGGATAAGATAAGCAAAACAATTGCCTTAGTGTGCTTCATTATTATGTCTGGTGCTGTATATTTGTCTAAAATGAAAAAAACAATTAATTAGAAAACAAAAATTAAATTTCAGTTTACAAATGTAAACAAAAATGATGAAAATAGTGGATCTTGACACATTCTTATTGGCTGTAATCGAAACACTTAGACATTGAGTTCTAGAGGCTAGAACTCAATGTCTAGCCAAGCGCTTTGTCTAGCTGTGTCTAGCTAAGCGCCAAATTTTACTTGTGAACGGTCGTTGCCAAAGACATTAGGTTCTGGCTAGACATGGGATTCTAGCTAGACAAGCTTGTTAACGCCGCTTTAGTTAACAATCGCTTCCGGCTTCCAATAGTCAGTCAAAAACATCTATCTATTTATCAAGTATTAGTAACTGAAAACAAAAAGTTAGCAAAAGAAACAAATTAGATTCTTGATGATCTGTAATCAATTTTGATATCAATAGATGTACCAAAAAATTAGCTTATTGTGCTGAATATATTATGTTTTTTAAATATAGTGTTACCCATTAGTGGGCCTGAGAAAAGTTGCCAAATTTTCGAAAAAGGTGAAAAACACCCCATAAAAGTCAAAAAATTTTAGTGGAAATCACGCCATCAGATTCAGCGTGTCAGAGAACCCCAATGTAGAGGTTCCAAGCTCCTATCTATAAAAATGAAATCTTATAGTGTTTGCCAGAAGAAGCATCACGGATTTGTGTTTATTTGTTGTTGTTGCTTTTTCCAGGGGTGATCATATCGAACCAATGGTACTAGAATTTCGCAAGAAGGCTCGTTCAAACGAAAATTAAAAGATCTAGCGTCCTTTTTAAGTGAGGAAAAAATTGGAGGACAACTAGCCCCCGTCCCACACCCTTTTTTCCTGAAAGTCAAAATTTTTATATAGCCACTTTTTTCAGTATTGTTGAAAGGTACAATAAATATGTCTTTGGAGATGACATGACCCTTCAGAGCCACCAGAGGAAGGGCCGCAAGCTATAAAATTTATCCATTGTTTACATATAGTATTTGTTATAGGGAAGTATACCGACATTTTCCAAGGGAGGAAGGAGATATTCTGGGGATGGATTTTCTATGGGGAGAACTTCCCGTTGGGATGGAAGTTTCTGGGGGTGAACTTTTCAGGGGAAATTTTACACGGGAAGAATTTACCAGAATCTGTATACAAAATCTTTGTTATTTGTCTTTTTCCTCGTTGTTGATCCCATTGTACAAATAAAAACACTCTGAGGGAACTCTCAGGGGGAAGTTTTCAGTGGAGTTGGAATTCTCTTGGGATTTTTTTTTTGGGGGAGGGGGGGGGATTTTCCACGGGAGAAATTTCTATGGAGGAATTATAACCAGGAGGAATTCTCCAAGAAAAATTTCTGGGGGATAAACTTTTCAGGGGGGGGGGTATTTTCCCAACAGGGATATTCCACAATGACCTTAAAAAGGATCAACGAATACAAGTCTTTCTTCAAATAAAAGTAAGGTATGGAGTATTTTGCAGGCAGTATTGTAAGTAAAAAAAATTCTTGCAAGGATTCGCAGCAGGGATGGAATTGTCCAAGGGTAAATTCCCGGCGAAAGAGCTTTACCTGGGAGGAACTTTATATAGAGTAATTTTTCATGGGGAAATTTTCCACAGAGGGTGGTAATTTCCTGGGATCATTTGAAAAACGATCAGAAATAAATGCAAAAACTAGTTTTATCTACCGAAAGTAAAGAGTGACATTAAAACTCAAAACGTACAGAAATTATTCCGTATATGACGGGGCTATTCCCTTTTCAATAACCCCCTCTCTACGCCAATGTTTGACCTTTTGTCTAATTTTTTTTAGAACGATTCTTGAAACACAAAGGTCGCGCTACCCTTGGAGTAAGCCTTCCCCCCCCACCCTTGGTTGAGAAGGAAAACAGCATCCAATCGTAATTTATAAACATCTAATTTGTTCAGTATTGTTCAAAGGTCCAGTAATTATGTCTTTGGGGATGTCCCCCCCTTGATTGAATGGCAACCCAGCTTATATAGCGCTCCGCAACGTTACTTGATTCCTGGAATGTACCTTATGACATGCGCAAGAAATACTCTGATTGGCAAAAAGCTACCAAAAGAAGTGAAAATGCTAACCCTCATGCCAACCATACCTGTCAAGCAGAACTCTCGTAGGAAAATGAACCTTAAGCGCCAACAATTAGTTTTTTACTGTTTACATGTTTTTATGACTTTTTTGCTTTCACACTAGTTCATTTTTTATGGATGAACTAAATGAATCTTTTTCGTTTTCATTATATTCGATGTTAACTGACCACTTTGAAAAAGATTTAAAAGTCGTGGAAAAATTAGTTTCTGAGATTTTAAGATGGACATATTATAAACAAAATATGGACATAATTTGGCTGAAAAGGACACATTTTTGGATGCTCAAGGGACGTATTCATTGACCAGAAAGTTGGCAACCCTGGGCATACGTAGCTGATTTCGGGTACTGATTTCCAAATCAGCACCGATTTTAAAAGAAATTGGCGTCAGTTTGAGCTTGAAAAATTGTCTAGTTTTCGGCGCCTATTTACAACATCAGCGCCGATTTCCATCACGATCATCACAAAAAAATAGGGATACAAATAAATAGTCAGCCAGAGATACCTGTGGTGAAATACCCCACTACTGATTTGAGAACTAAGCTGAGATCAATCATGCAACCATAAATAAACTTCAGTTGACTATTTGTGTTCATGATTCTTTGTTTTGAAAATCTCACGCAATGAATTTTTCTTTCAATAAATTTTTATTATTGCTATCTTTTGGCCACTGATGCTGAAATCGGTTCCTGAAATCAGCTACGTGTGCCCAGCCTTTAAAGGGCTGGGCCCACGTAGCTGATTTCGGGAACTGATTTCACACAAATAGCGACGAAGACCACACTGCCTTTCCATCATAAACAAATAAGTTGAACAACAGGGAAAATTTTATGCAAGACAGTGGAACACAACTTTAAATGAATATTTTGACCCTGTATCCAAGGGCCGTCCTCAGCAAAACAGACGAAGAGAATAAAAACACTATAAAAGAAACTTACATTAAAATTCAATCATTAAAACTGTTTAAAAAATTGTTTTAAAACAGCCCTAATATCATTACTTGGTTGAGTCCTGGTTGAACATCCTTGAAGTAATGATATTAGGGCTGTTTAAAAATTTTTTTTTAAACAGTTTTAATGATTGAATTTTAAAGTAAGTTTCTCTTATTGTGTTTTTATTCTCTTTGTCTGTTTTGCTGAGGACGGCCCTTGGATATAGGGCCGAAATATTCATTTAAAGTTGCGTTCCACTGTCTTGTATAAAAATTTTCCTGTTGTTCTACTTATTTGTTTATGGAACTGACTTCCAAATCAGCGCCGATTTTAAAAGAAATTGGCGTCGATTTGAGCTTGAAAAATGTTCTAGTTTTCGGCTAATTCGGCACCGATTTACAAAATCAGCGCTGATTTTCATCATGATCATCACGAAAAAATAGAAATACAAATAAATAGTCAGCCAGAGATATCTGTGGCGAAAAACCTCACTACTGAGCTGAGAACTAAGCTGAGATCAATCAAACAACTATCAATAAACTCCAGTTGACTATTTGTGTCCATGATTTTTTGTTTTGAAAATTTTGCGCAATCGATTTTTCTTATCGCTATCGTTTGTCCACTGGTGCTGAAATCGGTTCCCGAAATCAGCTACGTGTGCCTAGCCCTTAGGTCTAAAATTAATCTGCTTACTGTAGAGCAGTGTTCAGATGTATCTCTAGCTAGAATCCCAAGTCTAGACACGTATCTGACCAGAAATCAATGCCAACCCCTGTTATTTAGTTTTAAAATAACGGCTGAGTTTTCTTCTATAATTATGATCAAAATATCCGACTTATACGGATTCTAAGATTTTCCCCAGATATAACTTTAATACTTTAATGGCTTTCATAACTATCGTTCATATTACACACTATGATTTTTAGAATAGAATACTGGCTCTAGAAAAAAGAAATCACTGTGATTTGCATAACCCAGGCCATTTATTACTTTGTGTCTGAGGAGACCGCCGAGTTAAAAAGCATAGAATAATTTCCAATCCCCCAATAATTAAGTTTCAAGATGGCTCCGAGCCAATCAGCTCATCATCTTTCAGACTGCATGAATATAAATTAATTTCGAGGGAGGTTTAATCTGGGTTGGGGAATATTTTTAAAAATAAACAGGACACTGCATGTAAAAATAGACAAAAAATAATGTATATCTTCACCATTGAGATCACTCTTCAGCATTTATTGATACTCTGTTGTTCAATATCCTTGAAATTTGCTTTGAAACACTACTGTTTTTTTGCCAGTTGCCACTTAATGAGTTGGTACAAAAAATGGTAACTACCAAATACCTCCAGTTCTTAAAGAAACATTAATTAATAAAGAATTATAACTTGAATTTTTCAAAAAAGCAGTAGCCTAACTGGAAGTGCGCGGCAAGAGAAAAATCACTAGGGGATGACAATTAAGATTGTTACCACCTCAAAAATGAAATTACTGAAATCTCTACACAAAAAATCTCTAAATGAGCAAAAAACACTAAAAATTTGTCTACTTTATGTAAGCGTTAGAAAAGGCGTGTTTTTCGATTATCTGTGTCTTTGAGAAAATCTTAAGACCGTTTTTACTTAGGAAGTAGGAGATACTTAACAAAGAGGACCGAAAGAATACGTGGTTTTTGACGATGGTTATGCATCTATGAACGAAGAGTATTGTCATCAGTCTGGGGATTAATCAAGGTACGGAAGTCATCACCTCATTAGACTTTACGCTGGTGATGTACAACTAGCACTGTATGGGGGCGTCACTAGCCAAATTTTTGGAGAGTGGGCGACAATAGATTTTACCGACTTTCTATTATTTTTTACTTACTTCTTTTATTTGATCAACCATTTATATAAAGCTTACTTCTTTAGCACCATTTAACCTGGATAACAGTTGCTTCTTGCACTGTTTTACCGTGAGAAGCATTTGCAAAGCTCATTAAACAACCAACAAAGGTGTTTTGAAACATGGTAAAATCTCTATGGTTGTACAGAAGAAGAACTGAGGAATAAATATCAAAGTATAAAAAGGGTGACACATCGTGACTGTGAA
>JAQQPU010002311.1:0-10764 GCA_029168905.1 Artemia sp. Kazakhstan ARC1039 | reverse complement strand
ACAATTAAAAACACATAGTTCAGCATAAAAAGCTGAACCTTGATGTTATACTAGCTCGTTTCTCAGCCAGTTGTGGCTGAATAAGTTATTACCAATAAACAGTTCCTACCAAATTACGAAGTCTTAACAAACTCACCCACTGTCTGTCGTTGGCCAAACGACTGTAACTACTGAATTTTATCTAGATAGTGGTTGATACTTTTACTGTATTATCATCTATTTTCAAGAATACTATTCTTCTATTTATCAAATTCATCTTTTTATCCGATCTGGATATTGATTAGGCAAAATTACTGTATTTTCCATCTGAGAGAAAGATTTTGGCCTATTGAGATTTCAGTGATGGTCATATCAATATTTTCACCTTCCTTAAAAAGATTGCAGGGCATCCCCCTCATATGTAACGTCTTTTGATCTATGGTCCTGATCTAGATTGCTTAGATCCCATAGTTCTAGCAAAACAGCGTTTCAGTGTTCTGTGTGTCAGAGAAAGTGTCTAATGTGCAATCGTAAGTTTTCCAGAATAATTAGAGAGTATCACTATCAGGAATGCCAACAAGATACAATTTATGTCAAAAGGACATACTTTGGTGTGATGTGACACAGTGACAAAAAGCTGCAAAAGAGTGACACATTTTGAAATTTTAGGCCAAAATAAAAAATATTTCCCTACTGGATATACATTTTTGTGTAAAAATGTGCTTTGTATCTAAAGGTGAATAGTGACTGAACAAAAATTGAGCGAAAAAAGAAAACAGTCAGTGAACAGAAGTTTTGAATATCGTCTTATCCTGCATTTGAGATATTATGCGCTTAGTGCTTAATTTCAAGCATATAAATTACCCGCGTTATTCTTATTAATCTTGCTTATTTAAACAAATCGTTAGTCACCGTGCAAAAATTTGCATAGTACTTCAGCACTTTTTCTATGGGTGAAGAATGTAAGAGTGGTTGTTATCTCGTCCGGTTTAAGTCGGAAATATTTTACTGCATTCATGTTTTTATGACTTTGTACTTCCACACTTAGATATTTATGTTGATACTTTATATAGATTTTACGTTTTCAGTATGTTTAATATAAACTGACTACTTTGAAAGACGTTTACAATATATCTTTTGGTCAGCATTGCAAGTGGCAAAAAACTAGCCTCTGGCATTGAGATTTCAAGAATAGCCACCCATTCTGGGGCTGAACAGATGGCGAACTTCATCGCCATGACAACAGACAAATATTCTATCATTTTCAAATTTTTTCCACAAGGTAAAATTTAAAAATGTGATTTTTATTGAACTAGGTTATAAATGTGTCCTGTGGTGGCTCAGTGAGATTGGTATCTGTTTTGGGTAAATTTTTACCAAATCATATTATTGACTTACGAATAAAGTGAATATAGCCTACCACTCGTTGCCTTTTTTATGCTCTTTAGGAATATATTAGGCTAATCATTTTTGTCGGAAATGAATTTTAGCCCCCACCCCCATATATACCAATTCAGGGTATATATTTGCACATTAGGGGGTGGGGGGGGAAGTTTAATCTTACCTCTCATTTACATAAGAAATTACATCAGCAGGATCAATACAAAATATCCTACTAGCCTATATAAGAGTGCTTTTACTAATGTTAAAAGTAAAGATCACCATCTAGTAGGCTAATGTCTAGGGTTAATTTAAAGCTAAAATTTAGGAAGGGTAACTACCTTTCAGGGAGCAATGACATTGGTAGACTCCAGGGTAAGAATTTGAACAAAACTTTCCTGAGAGAATAGCCTAATAGAGTTTAACATTTGACAATGTTGAAGATAGATAGAATAATTTTAGGAATATAGCTAGTGAAGTTGGTGATGGTGTCTTAGGGAAGAAAGTTAATAATGCAGCTAGGAATACAATATTAGTGAAAACTCTTTATGTTCAATAAAGAGGAGGGGGGGGGCTTCTACAAGAATTATTTGAGTAATAGATCATATGGAAATAAGAGGAATGCAAAGAAAGCAGAGAAAGCTTTAAAATGTTAATTAAGGAGGGGTGAAGTGAAGGCCATGGATAAAATTGCTGAGCATCTGGAAGATGTAGCAAGGCTATGTAGGCTAATAGTAAAATATTGTACTGGCATGTTTAATAAATTGAGAGAGAATAGTCAGTCTGGTCCCAGTTAAAGATAAGAATGGGGCAATGATTAGTAAGAAGGAAAGAGTTAAAAAGAGATGAGTTGAACATTTTAAGAATATGCTAAACTGTTTTAGGGTTGCAGGAAAGGATATAGAAAAGAAAAGAATAGGTTGTAACACCATAAGAATAGGTTGTAATAGATGTCAAGGAAGATTCATTTTTTTTTTTTAGGAAGAATTAGTGACAGTTGAGGGAACTACAGGAAGTCTAACCCCTTATCAAGTTTCTTTCAGCATAATTTGGCCCCAAGATCATTTTGAAGCTTCTGTCACAATAAAAACTATTTGATGTTGCTCTTGGTCCTACTAGTAATATTCTTCACAATTCAGTAAGTTTGCAAGCTCTGTTGTTTTGATGAGCTACTGCACCAAAGAAACCCATCTCAGGAAGGTCCAACTTACCCTAGGTCTTGGGTAAATCTAAAACCCAACAGGTAAATCCTATGTATATAGAGATAATTTTTTTTTTCATAATAAGGCATAATAAAGGATCTGTCTATGTACAGAAAAACCATACAAACCAATTGCTCTATTAATAGTTTATATGTTGCATAGCAGAGCACAGTTTTCTGCTTACCATGGGGCAGCACTGAAAGTGCTGGTTTTACCCTGTATATAGGAGAAGTTTCTGAGAATGGAATTTTTTTATTGTAAATATGAAAAAGGTAACACCAAACTTCAAATAATAGGAACAAATTATAATTTTTCTAATTTAAGAAAAGTATTTTTCTTAAGTTTTTAATTGAAAAAAGTAATTTCAATTAGTATCAGAGGGAATTGAGAAAGCAAATATTTGATCAGTTACAGGTGCTTCTTTTAATGGCTGATGACATGTCAAATTTGCAATGATAGTATAGTGAAGGGACCAGCTCCAGAAAGCTTCAATGATTAGGCAAAGACATGTCAATGTTATCTTTTTTTGGCCAGTCATATGAATAATCAGCTAGGCTCAGGCAGCAAAGATATTTTATATGAACAAGATTTTTTGGGGGAAAATCAAGCACCCTTGTCATATACCATCCTTGTTGATCATATTTGGTATTGTGTTCTACATTATAGTACTTATTTCTTCTTCTTCTGTTGCAGCAAACATGGGCTATTCAGTCAAGACTATTCAGCCTTTTTCCTTTTGACACACAATGTGAGATGATTTGGACTGCTGCAAGAGGTTTCTGTTTATTTATCTTTTGTTGGCTTGGTTTTGATTAGGTATCTTGCAGTAGCTCTTTTGAGTCTAGAATCTGAAACATCTTGGAATACACTTTGAGTTTGGTACTCTGTGTGCAGGTATGGTCAGCTAAACTCTTAGCTGATGGTGATATTTTATGGTGTTTGAAGCACTTTAACAGTTTATATTACAGGTCAAGCTGTGCAGACATCAGCATATTACATTCAAATAGGCAATGGTCAGCTGTTTGATTTTTTGTATTGTTATGTCTGCAAAGAGGGGGTTAAGCCAGCAGAATTTGAAAGCTGAAAGGAAAACACATGAAGACTTAGCCCATTTGAGCCTGAACAAATTCTGTGGTATATTTTAGAATGGTGCTTATTAGGGGAGGGAGACAAATCTGATTAATTTTAATTGGATCTTTGATAATCTCCAGTGATATATATCTCTAAAGGGGATTGATCTCTACTTTTACTGGCCAAATTATAGGAGACTTTTCTTACAATTTCATCAGCATGATGATTACCTGTGATACCTGAGTGGCTTGGAACATGTTGGAAATATGTTCTTATGGCTCTTGAAGCAATCATATCAGCAAGAATGAGACAATATAGTGTATCTGTATCTATCTTATATTGAGATGTGGTGTACAGTAGCTCCAAGCTGGACATGATATCAGAATATACTATGATATTTTGCATATTTGGAATCAATGGCTGATTATTCATGAGGTACTCCAACACAATGATTATGGCATTTAACTCTGCAGACATTATAGTAACATTATCAAATAGTTGCTCACCCATTGCAATATTGAGAGATGGGAGATAAGCTCCACATGCAATGGGGAAAAGTGGGGGCAATAGACCTTGCTGGTACTGGAAATTTCATTTGAATAATAACAAACTTGTTTGCAATTCCTCTGTACATGGATGGATTTCTTAACCAGTTTATGCAGGGTATGTGAACTGTTGGCTTCAATTTTTGACAAGTAGTTGATTATAAGAAATCTTTGTCTTTCATTTACTCTTGATAAGCCACTCTTATTAAGTAGAAACTGAGTAATTGTTGGTTTCCTAAGACCAAATATGAGGTGGATTATGGTGTTGTTTTGGGTTTTTGCATCTGGGTCATAGCACAAGCACCATACACAATGAGCCCATATTCAATTCTTTTCTTCCTCTTCTTCATGCTCCCTGCCAACAGTATGACAGATGTCCATTTGATCAGTTGAGGAACCAAATAAGACATCAATGACAGAGTCTTCACTGGAAAGATCATCTTTATTTTTCAGCTTTGGCTTGAGTGTTTTCTTTTTTAATTTCCCTTTTTTATTCTCAAGCTTTTCTTTTTTCTCTTTCCCTCTTTGTACAAGCACTCTCAAAGCCTCTACAGATCTGATTATTTCAGCTTCCCAAAGAGCTCTCTACCTACCAGATGTCCTGGATGCTGGAGCATCAAGAGAAGGGTGACATGCTGAGTCCACAAGAAGTTCTTCAAATGATTTTTTATGCGTAAGATTCTTTTTCAGACTAACCAACACTGATATTGTAATCTGATCAGTTGCAGTTTTCAATGTAGTTGTCACTCTTGTTGAATTCTGAGTCTATGATATCTTACTCTCAACATATAATTTGAACTTGGCTGGATCAAACTTTGCCTTGTTGATCATTTTGCAGTTGGTATGTATATGAATGGTGGATTCATAAGTTCCATTTGCTTGAAATGATTTTATAATCAGTGAAGTGGAAAGGCATGTCTCCAAGATCTGACATAAAATTTTCACAAGTCCTTGTCATGGTAAGATGTCACCTGGCTGTGCTTGTTGCCAGTTCATGAGCTTTTGCTCACAGGATGATTCCAGCCCTTTGTAAATAACCCTGTCAAGGGGTTGCAGAACATGGAAAGCATGGGTTGACAATTGAGGATTGTAACATTCTCTTCTGAATAAAGAGCCAAGGATAAATGGGAGCTGTTGCTTTCAAGAATAAGAAGTGCTTTTTCTTTCACCTGAGGCAGGTAAACATCTCTAGAACAGTTACAAAAGAGATCCACTGTCATCCATCCTTTCTTAGTATCTAAATAACATGCATCTGGACAGTCTGTAACTGGTAGCCTTGAACTCCAATTGTTTTTTCTTAAGAAGACTGCCAGTGGTGGCAGCCTCTCACCCAATGCACATATATTTGAAGAAAGCTCAAAGTATTGGTGAATTTTGGTGAAAATAGTTAAGTGACAAGGAAATTTTGTAGGTTTTGGGATCAGGAGGGGGCTGGGACCAAAACTCTCTACCTTGTTCACATTCCTGATATGCCTTGTTTGATTATAAATCTAATTTGTATTTATTGTAATATTTGATATGATAGCAATTTGATACAGTAACAATAGTAAAGCTTAGAGTTTACAGCAGACCCATCATTGGGATTGAGAATTGTTAAAATGATGAATAGTTGCAAAATACACTTCACTGAAATCTTGGCTAGAACTGTAAAAGACTAGCCTCTTGTATGCTTGGGGTAAGTCCAAGATGTTGGAGTTACCCAAAATGGGGGGTTTTCTGGGGTGAGTCTGACATCCCTTATATGCCCTGACTGGCTTGATAATAAAATGCTGATAAACTACAATAAATACAAACAAAACCAAAACAAAGAAGAACTGACAAGAAAAAAAAACATAAATAAGGGCAATTTTACGTAAGAACAAATGCATGATCAACAAAGGACAATTTCATAGGTGCTTTCACCAATAATGTGCCTGTTATATCTCTCATTTCTTTTCTGGACTGCAGACACTGGACTAGCAACTTACTGCAACGTACTGCAAGGATAGGGAGCTGTTGTTAGTCCAGAGAGGGAGCTGTAGCAAATATTTTACATACTTGTAGAAACATGTCCACATACTTAATATCTGAAGCAGTAAGAAGAGACCAAAATGGTGCAAGGGTGAGTAGATGCGGAACAGCAAATGCATTATAAACGCCAGCTGAGATAAGGCGGTTAAATTTAAATGTTAATGCAACTAGTAAACCATACACATACCTAGATTTTCTGGCAAAAAAATCTTTTAGAAGTTGATGCATTGGCTCAAAGATTTGACCCAATTGGTACACCAAGATATGTCAGCATATCTTGTGCTTTAATAATATGTTCACCTAACTGAACATTTGTTGGGCAATCTGAACAGTGATTGAACTCCAGGAACTCAGTCTTACTCTCATTAAATCAAAGACCAATACGTTTATACTCCCTATCAGGAATTCGAAAATTTTCGTCAATTCCAATTCTGTTCTACTAATATCAAGGATGATATCCACATAGTTACCTAGCAAAACATTAATACCTTTAAAAATACATGTGGATAGAACATTCTGTTGTGGCACAATGACAGTATTATTAAATAGGGGCAGAGAACTAACAGCACCCTGTCTAATACCCTTTTTTACTTGGATTTAAGGAGTAAGTTCCGCTATACCAGGTGAGATAGTGACCTTAACTCTGGCATTTAGCTTTTTATACATATCACGTAGGCATATAGATTTGATGACAGAAATATTAACTCCATGCTTATTAGCGGTCAATAAGATATGCAGAAGTACACCCAGGTCAAAAGCTCTAGATACATCTAACCCAGCAAAATATAATACCTTACAATTTTCTTCTAAAGGTTCCTTGGTCCTGAATGACACTTTATCTTTCTCCTATCTTTTTTCTGTATTGTAGGCAAAAGAAGCCTAAATTAGTCATTCCCTATAAAAGCCTACTTACTGTGGTTTTTATGAAGACAACATTGTTTGTACCAATGTCTACAACTTGAAACCTTGTTTTTCTGTTTCACAGCTTGGTGTTTTTTCACAGCTTCTTGTACTGTTTTATGATAAGAAGCATTTGCACAGCTAACAAAGGCTTTTTGAAATGTGGTAAAATCTCTGTGGTTGATTATATTGTACAGAAGAAGAACTGAGGAGTTAATATAAAAGCATAAGCAGGGTAGCACCTTGTGACTGTGAACCATTATGATCACACCTGCACACAAGGGAGATCGAGGGAGCCCCATCCTCCAGTATTGGTCTTAAAAAATACCCCTGGTACATTCTATTCATCAAAATAAGAGCTTAAAAGTTGATATTTACCTATAAACAGAGTGACTCCTCAAGAATGTGAACTATTACAATCTCACCAGAACAAGAGAGAGAGAGAGAGAGAGAGAGAGAAAATCCCCACTGCTGAAGGTTTGTCTAAAGGATTCCCCTGGTAAATATTATTCTACTGAGAAAAAGCTAAGAAGTTGAGTTCAAAGTATGAACTGAATACTCATTCCTGAATGTGAATTATTGCCAGAGGACCCTCATATAGGAGAGATAGAGGAAGACGCGTCTCAAAAGTTTGGTCTACTAAAGGATACCCCTGATAAAACCTATTCAACAAGAAAAGAACTGAGAAATTAATGTCAACCAATAAAAAGGCATTATAAAGATTGTGCAAGTCTACAGGATGGATAGAGGAAAGATATTTTTTAAGGTTCTAGTGGTACTGAATAATAAACCATTTGATTTTATTGAAAATAGTTGAATCTCACTAATTATTCTGTTTGTTCATGTCTACAGGATACTGGCCTAAGATAATCTATTCTTTCTATAATCAAATGAAATTTTTTTTTTTTTTTTTAACTGAAAGTGAGGAGCAACAGTAAAAGACAAAACAAACAGCAACTATTCTGCATATGAAGGGGTTGTCCCCCTCCTCAATACGTTGCTCTTTAAGCTATAGCCTTTAGCACTTTTAAAGAAGCTTCCTATTCTAATTAAATGGCCTCCTTGTTTCAGTAGCAGTTTAAAAAAAAATGGGACAAACAGTCAAGCTTTAGCATAAAGAGCAAGGTATTGGGGAGGGGACAGCCCCTTCATGTATGTAACCATTTCTGTTCGTTTTGAGTTTTAATGTTGCTCCTAACTTTAAGTTAAAAAAACTTGTTTTTTTTATTTAATTTCTGATTGTTTTTCAAATAATGCCAGTAAATCTGGTTCACTCTCCATGAAGTATTCCCCCCCCCCCCTCACAGGAAACTCCTCCGTGAAAATTTCCTTCCACATGAAATACACCCTTCCCCTTAAAGTACCAAGGACACCTAAAATGAAAACTAATTCATTAAATTGGTCAAGTGCAAACTTACACAACCATATACATCTTAAATTAGTGTGAAAAACCGATAATTCATTTTTTAAGGAGAAAGATCGCCAGTTTACATAATGTATTCCAATAGGAAAGTTTGTGGTCAATTTCAAAAATAAAGAACTTGTGCTGTTAAACAGCTGAAAATGACCAAAAAATAGATAAATCAGCATATAGCCTTAGAAAGTGTTGCTTTCTAGTATGTTCTGGTAAAACAGAAATCGGAACCTAGTTCAGCAAAGCTCTTTTCTTTGAAAAATACTTTTAAGGAATGCTTCTTTAAAAGAGCTTGGCTAGACTAGGCCTACTCTTGATGTTACTAGGATTTTTGGCATTCCAGGATCTTTTAACCATGAAGCAGTGTAAAGGTAAACATTAATGATTCTAAAAGAAAGTATCAATATATAGGCTACCCTATTGGTAGTTTTGCAGACCTAATAGTGCTAAAAAACGGGCCTAATGACTTCCACTGATAGCCTACCTTATGTAGGCTAAGGTAAGACACCTAGTAGGCTGTGTGATTTGCTTGAATATTTTGATATAAATCTACCTCATAGTTATTATATAATAATAACATATACCTTTTATGCTTTTTTTATATTAGAAGTACAAATTACTTGGGTGAGCACTGTTTGACTATTAAAGTCATTGGTTCTTTATGCTCTAAGCAACAAATATTGTCATTTACTCTTATATACAAAGCACTATAAAGTCAAAACAATAGACAATATTGTGTTTCCTTTAGACATGGAGAATGATATAAAGTCTTCTGTATGACTTTTTAAACATCAAATTATTATACAGAAACATGAATAAAGTTATACAGAATACTTTTTGGTTTTCTTATTTAATATATGATCCACTAAAATGTCATACAAAAGAAATTACATTACCCCACTGATACATAGAGAAAACAACAAAATCATACAGATGGCTTTTCACAGTTCCAATTACAGTTCAGGCAACCTGGTGGTCACATATCAATCCTAAAACTTAGTCAAACTACCTGATAATTTATGTGGCCAGAAAAATTAGGCTTAGGATGCTTCTTCATCAGCAAGTTCTGTAGACATTGTCTGTTTTGAGTCAACCCAAATATCTTAGTCATCTCTATTGTAATTCAAGTGGACATTCCAAGTAGGCCTGTCCGCCTAGAGTCTAAGGCATTTTGACCAAGTTTTAGTATTATCATGACCACTAAGTCACCTGGACTTGCAGTCCTCAGTCAGAAAACCCAATTTATAAGCCAAGACAATTACACTAATACAGAATGAATTGAAAATTGGTTGACTGAAAGGTTGCCTGGCCTTGTGTGCAAACAAGTGGCATAGGGTCTACCCGCCTAAAGTGTTAGACAGGCAACCCAGTTTATAAGCTCAGACAGTTACACTAACATAAAATTCATTCAAAATTGGTTGACCCAACAAGTTGCCTGGATTTGCAGGTGAACAAGTGACATGAGGTCTGCCTGCCTATAGTCTCAGGCAAGGGCAGCTGAGTTTTAGGACTAACATATGAACATCAAATTGCCTGGACTGACAGGCAAACCAGCAACAATAATAATAATGGATTGAATTTTCAGAATATATATCCCATAGGCCTTCAAAAAATTATGGGTATTTACTAGTGAAAAGGATGTCACATAGTATACTAAAGCAATGCAAGAAAAAAAAGGGACTGTCTAATATCTGGGGAACATGTAAGAAGTGAAGTTTAGTTAATGCTAGTGAAATAATGCTAGTTTAGAAACAAATTTTGGCTGTATATTTGCACATTAGGAGGTGGGGGTAAAACATAGCATATAATAAATACATAACCTAAACTAACCTAGGTACCTTTTTTCCTCCTAAACCCCAAAAACTAAAGCTTAAATATAGTTCCTGGAGTGAGAAACCCCTTGTTTATAGAGCATAAGATAGGAAATTACTCGGTAATGTTATCTGTTCTTGGCTTTTCTCAAGTTGCATTCTTGTATGTTGCCCATATATTAGAACAGTACCAAAAAAAAAATTAATTGAACAAAACAGGAATTATATTAAGAACAAAATTAGAGAGTCATGGCTCCTCTGAATGACAAATGTTGATTAAATGAACAATACTATTAGATCATTATCTGTCATTGTTATTATGTAATATATATCATTGTATTATGAATCATATTCAATATGTTATTGTATTGTTTGTACTAGCCATTGTACACTGTTTATTCTAATTCAGCATTAGGCCATATAATTTTGGGGTTCCAATTATGTGAGGGGGG
>JAQQPU010002310.1:53573-69337 GCA_029168905.1 Artemia sp. Kazakhstan ARC1039 | reverse complement strand
GGGGGGGAGGCTAGTAGCCCTCCAATCCCTTTCGACTGTTAAAAAGGGCACTAGTCCTTTGAATTTCCAATCGAATGAGCCTGTTTTGAAGTTTCTACGAAAACGGTTTCTATAAAAACCTTTAATGCCCCTAGGGCATAACTTAAAACCCTTGCTCTGAGGGTTGTGGGGGATTGTTTTCCTCAAAAATATAATTTCCATCTGGAAATCCACTTCGCTGAACAAAATGGCTATCTCAAAATTTTGATTGGTTGTGTTTGGGGGAAAGATGGGCGTGGGGCAGCTAGTTGCCCTCCAATTACTTTCGACTATTAAAAAGGGCAATAGAACTCTCGATTTCCAATCGAATGAGCCTTTTTTGAAGTTTCTACGACAACACCTTCTATTAAAACCTTATATGCCCCCAGGGCATAACTTAAAACCCTTGCCCTGAGGGTTGTGGCGGATTTTCCTCCTCAAAAACATATTTTCTGTCTTGAAATCAACTACGCTGAACAAAATGGCCATCTCAAAATTTTTATTGGATGTGTTTGGGGGAATGATGGGCGTTAGAGGGGGGCTAGTTGCCCTCCAATCACTTTTGACTATTAAAAAGGGCACTATCACTTTGAATTTCCAATCGAATGGACCTTTTTTGAAGTTTCTACGACATCGCCTTCTATAAAAACCTTATATGCCCCCAGGGCATAACTTAAAACCCTTGCTCTGAGGGTTGTGGGGGAGTGTCCTCCTCAAAATATTTTTTTCGATTTGGAAATCAACTACGCTGAACAAAATGGCTATCTCAAAATTTTGATTGAATGTGTTTGGGAAAATGATGGGCGTGGGGGGGCTAGTTGTTCTCCAATCACTTTTGAATACTGAAAAGGGCACTAGCCCTTTGGATTTCCAATCGAATGAGCCTGTTTTGAAGTTTCTACGACAACTCCTTCTACAAAAACCTTATATGCCCCCGGGGAATAACTTAAAATCCTTGCCCTGAGGGTTTTGGGGGAATGTCCTCCTCAAAAATATATTTTCTATCTGGAAATCAACTACGCTGAACAAAATGGCTATCTCGAAATTTTTATTGGAGGTGTTTGGGGAAATAATGGGCGGGGGGGGGGTAGTTGCCCTCCAATCACTTTCGACTATTAAAAAGGGCACTAGAACTCTCGATTTCCAATCGAATGAGCCTTCTTTTTTGAAGTTTCTACGACAACGCCTTCTATAAAACGATATATGCCCCCAGGGCATTACTTAAAACCCTTGCCCTGAGGGTTGTGGGGGAGTGTTCTCCTCAAAAATATATTTTCTATCTGGAAATCAACTACGCTGAAAGAAACGTCTATCTCAAAATTTGGTTGGATGTGTTTGGGGAATGATGGGCGTGGGAGGGGGCCTACTTGCCCTCCAATCATTTTTGACTATTAAAAATGGCACTAGAACTTTCGATTTCCAATCGAATGAGCCCCCGTTGAAGTTTCTACGACCACCCTTCCATATGAAGTGCCTCTGGGAAAATAATAATAATAATAATAATAAATAAATAATAAAACATTGGAGCCAAATGGCATTTACTATAGGCAACGCTAACGCGTTGCCTCTGATTGTCAGCAATGAGCTGGTGTAGACGACAGTAGTATAGAGTAAACAAGCTTTCGGGTGGGTGAAGGTAAATGTCGTATACACTCGGCTTTTTTCAGCCAGATTCAACAAAATGGTTATCTCAAAATTTTGATTGGATGTGTTTGGGAAACTGATGGGCGTAAGGGGGGGGGGATAGTTGCCCTCCAATCACTTTTGACAGTTAAAAAGGGCACTAGCCATTTGAATTTCCAATCGAATGAGCCTGTTTTGAAGTTTCTATGACAACGCCTTCTATAAAAACCTTATAGGCCCCCGGGGCATAACTTAAAAGCCTTGCCCTGAGGGTTCTTTGGGAGTGAGGGTATTTCGGATGGGTGAAGGTGAATGTCGTATACACTCAGTTTTTCAGCCAGATTCAACAAAATGACTATCTCAAAATTTTGATTGGATGTGTTTGGGAAAATAATGGGCGTGGGGGGGGGGGGTGTCTGTCCCCTTGACACACTTTCGACTGTTAAAAAGGGCACTAGCCCTTTGAATTTTCAATCGAATGAGCCTGTTTTGAAGTTTCTACAACAACGCCTTCTATAAAAACTTTATATACCCCCGGGACATAACTGAAAACCCTTGCCCTGAAGGTTGTGGGGGAGTGTCGTCCTCAAAAATATATTTTCTATCTGGAAATCAACTACGCTGAACGAAATGGCTATCTCAAAATTTATAATAAACAAATAATAAAACATTGGAGCCGTATGGCCTTTACTATAGGCAGTGCTACAGCGTTGTCTCTGATTGTCAACAATGAGCTGGTGAACTCTCGATTTCCAATTGAATGAGCCTTTTTTGAAGTTTCTACGACAACGCCAGTAGTAATGGTAACAACAGTTACAACGAGGGTGTCTCCCCATATATCTACAATGCTTACAACGAGACAGTCCCACCATATATCTACAATGCTTACAACGAGACAGTCCCGCCAATACAAGCAGACAGTGTAATGACCGGAATTCAACCACCGTGAAAATTCGTGCTCTGTTCAAAGTGCGTGATGTTTTCATGCTAGTAATTCGTTTCCTTTGTTTGAAGTTGTGAAATTCTTTTTGTAATTTAATTTGTTAGGCGTGGTTGACTTATGTTTAACCTTGAACTAATTTACATAAATTAATTTATTATTAATTAATTTACATAATTACATTAATTTACATAATTACATTATTTTTTTTTCTTTTTATTGATGTCATTTTATTGTACTCTAATGATGAAATTTTTTTCTTTTCCAATGATATTATTTTTTACATTCTAAGTATCTTCCCATTGATTTATATGAAATCTGTGTTTGATGTAGGAATCGAACGTGAGACCCAGAGTTGGAATATTTCAGTAGTGTTTTGTCATGGTTTACCATGTCACAGTTACATTCTCTTGATTTTTCAAAGTTCATTTTGAATTTCTTTCGTTTCAGTAGTGTTTTGTCGTGGTTTACCATGTCACAGTTACATTCTCTTAATTTTTCAATAAGTTCATTTTGAACTTCTTTCGTTGAAATGCAAGAGTTGGAATATTTCAGTAGTGTCTTGTTGTGCTTTACCTTGTCACGATTACATTCTCTTGATTTTTCAAAGTTCATTTTGAATTTCTTTCGTTGAAATGCAAGAGTTGGAATATTTCAGTAGTGTTTCGTTGTGCTTTACCTTGTCATAGTTATATTCTCTTGATTTTTCAAAGTTCATTTTGAATTTCTTTCGCGAAATGCAAGAGTTGGAATATTTCAGTAGTGTTTTATCGTGGTTTACCTTGTCCCAGTTACATTCTATTGATTTTTCAAAGTTCATTTTGAATTTCTTTCGTTTCAGTAGTGTTTTGTCGTGGTTTACCATGTCACAGTTACATTCCCTTGATTTTTCAAAGTTCATTGTGGATTTCTTTCGTTGAAATGCAAGAGTTGGAATATTTCAGTAGTGTCTTGTTGTGCTTTACCTTGTCACAGTTACATTCTCTTGATTTTTCAAAGTTCATTTTGAATTTCTTTCGTGAAATGCAAGAGTTGGAATATTTCAGTAGCGTTTTATCGTAGAAACTTCAAAAAGAGCTCATTCGATCGGAAATTCAAAGGGCTATTGTTCTTTTTAAGAGTCGAAGTGATTAAAGGGCAATTAACCCCCCTCTCACGCCCACATTTTCCCCAAATACATCCAATCAAAATTTTGAGATGGCCATTTTGCTCAACGTAGTTGAAAATTCTGGAATTTAGGTCTTTGAGGATGACACCCCCCCCCACAGCCCTCAGTGCAGGGGCTGTAAGTTGGGTTGTAACTGGGGGCATATAAGGTTTTCTATAGAAAGCGTTGTCGCAGAAACTTCAAAAAGCGCAAACTCGATTGGAAATTGAAATGGCTAGTACCCTTTTTAATAGTCGAAAGTGATTGGAAGGCAACTAACACCCCTTCGACGCCCATCATTTCCCCAAACACATCCAATCAAAGTTTTGAGACAGCCATTTTGTTTAACGCAGTTGAAAGTTCTGGAAATTATATCTTTGAGCAGGACACTCCCCCCACAGTCATCGGGGCAAGGGTTATAGGTTATGCCCTGGGGGCATATAAGGTTTTTATTGAAAGCTTTGTCGTAGAAACTTGAAAAAGGGCTCATTAGATTGGAAATTCAAAGGGCTAGTGCCCTTTTTAATAGACGAAAGTGATTGGAGGGCAACTAACCCCCCTCTCAAGCCCACCATTTCCCCAAACACATCCAATCAAAATTTTGAGATATCCATTTTGTTCAACGTAGTTGAAAGTTCTGGAAATTAGGTCTTTGAGGATGATAACCCCCTCAGAGCAAAGGTTGTAAGTTATACCTTGGGAGCATATAAGGTTTTTATAGCTGCCTAAGTAAAGAATGATGTTAGCATCATTCTAACCCCCTTCTCACAAACACCATTTCCCCAAACACATTCAATCAAAGTTTAAAGATAGCGATTTTGTTCAACGTAGTTGAAAGTTCCGTTCCTTTTTCACGCTAAGAACAAAGACTGCTCAGAAAAAAAAGAGAAGAAAGTACTCTGTTGGACGAGTTCCCACTTTATAAAAGAGAAGAAAGTACTCTTTGGGACGAGTTCCCATTTTATACAGTAAGCACAATTTGTGTTTTAGCGGGTTCTTAGGAGGGGGGCTGGAAAGTTGACAAGAGTGGAAGTGCTGTACAAAGCCGAAAATCACCACCGACTAAGTAAAATCTAAATTTCTTTTTTATAGTTGATAGATGCCATTAGATCCGAAATTTCATGTTAGAGAATTTAAAGATGCAGGAAACCACGCGGGGATGATCCCAAGTAGATTGGCCAATATTTTCAATATAAAAAGCCCGTTGATATGAGCGCGAGTGACGCGAAGCGTCGCGAGCGGCTAATTTTTGGAAAATGACACTTTTTATACAAAATTGACACTATTTTGCCACCCAAAGTGGCACCAAAAAAACCGGCCGAGTGGCAACCTTGGTTGGTACCGCTTATACGTGCTCACAAAATTTCTAAATTGTGGGGGATATATACATATTTTGTTTAAATTCACCTTATTCTATTCGCAGCAGATATTTTGTACAGCATGCTGATGCAGAAATAAATGTCCCACAAGTAGCGTTGGCGTTGTGTGAAATGCAACTAATTTTAGCAATAATTCTAAGCACATTTATGCAAATTCTTTTTTTGGAACTGGTTAAAAGAAATATTTACAAAAGCAAAAATATCAAGAAGTCAGGATGGTATTATACATTGAGGCAGTTCTTCATTTATAAGTTAGTATGTGACTCCGAAACGTAAGGAATAGGAGGTTATCAGAAATTATTAGGCATTTCCATTACAAATAAGAGAATCGGAGTTCAATTAAACACTAGAAAAAATTTATTTCTGGAGCGGATCCCCCTCTACCAAATTCCATGACCAAACTACAACCAATTTGACCTATCTAGTTATATTACGAATATCATTATAAAAAGCACTAAGAATTTTTTTTTCAATTATTTCTTTTTCATTTAGAAAATTATATTTACTGTACATTTACCTTTTTACTCTTCAATGATGCCATTTCGGTCCTATTTTCAGATGTAGAGGATATATTCATTTCTACTTTTGAAAATTTTAAACAAGAGAATCTCATCTTGAACTGATAGATTTTAGGAAATAAAAGCACCTTAAATATCAGGGAAACAATTGACCTGAGTAAATGTGGTGAAACAGGAAGCATAGAACATTTTTCAACTTTTCCATTAACTAGTCTCACATTTTCACTTGATGAAAAGCTTTTAAAGGCAGTATATTTGGAAAAATATTAATACTGAACATATTATGATGTTTAATGGACTCCTATTTTATCGTTTTCCTTATGTTAAAAACGAGCATGGAATAATTAAAAACAAATTAACTGTTCCAAGTAAAAAGCAAATTTGACGCTTAGAGCGAGCAACAGTTTTAAAGCTACTTAATGAATTATAGTTTTTTTTTTCCAATTTACTGGGAAGGCAACTAGCCCCCTGGTCATCCCCCCTTCTCAACGACACCACTGATATCAGCTGTACCCCCTTAAATATAGAAAATACCATACATTTAAAACAATTTTAATGGGAAAAACCCATTTAATTTAGTTTACAGTAAGATACTGAAGGCTATTATTTGAATTTCAAACAACGTATATTATGAGCAAAAACCTAACTTTGACTAATGTTTCAGCTAAAATGGCCACGTACACATGGTTTCCTCAAGAAACGAGTCAAAATTTGTTGGGTCAAAATAGACCGACACACTTGATAAAAGTGAGTCAGTTTTGTTGTTTGACCTAACGAATGTCTTTGCACTGCTTCTTGGATATGCCTCGTGCTACTCTTCCAAACGAAATTAGAATACTTCCAACATAACAGCTATTCTTTTTCTATTGAAGGATGTTTACAATAGTATTTGAAATGAGGGCCAGGAAATAAAACGGCTAGTGCGATAATGTCTATTTTGGAAAGCATTATAAATACCATCCTGAAATATTCGAGGTTATGTTTTGGAGTGGCTCGTATGTTAGCCAAAGCTAAAAGTTTCATTGGTTTTTCCATGAAGAATTTTCTGGAAAATCGGCAACGAATTGAAAAATTAATAAAAAAAAAGTATTTTTAAGCATGCCTAAGGCAATGTATAGGAAGTTGATGGTATGTAAAAAAAAACCTAAAGATTGGTTGTTGTCCTTAGCACGAGAAGTGAAGGAATGGTCAACAATTTTTGCGATAGGTGTAATTAGCTACCAAATTCAAGTAGTATCCCTGAGTGCATCCGTTTTTAGTGGATTAAGAGTTTGGCCTTAGACTGCATTTGATCGCGGGGTTGATGTCGGAGCCCGGAGTCTATCGAAGGGGGAGGGCAGCGGTTAAGGAGAAGTGCCAGTATACTGAAATTTGAATGGTTCTTTGGTCTTCCACAGCTATGATTGGAACATCATTGGGATGTTATGGATTCGAACCTTTTGTCCCAGTCTCTCAGTGCTGCTTGAAGGTAGCAAAACTTCAATCTGAAAATTGAAAATTTTATTTAAGACAACGGCGTTTAAGGATTTTAGTTAAATATGGTTTTAGTAGACGATGAAAACGAAACTAGCAGTAGCAGTGTTTTCAAACTGTAAAACGTCTGATATTGGACATTTTCATACAAGGAAGATTGTCTCAACAGAAGCAGGTTTCTTGAGCACCTAAATAATCAATAGAATAAGATTTTAATAGTTCTTCACTGTCTTTGATCTCAGATTGGTAATAGGAGACCCAGGATTCAAACTCTGCTCTATCAGCACACTTCAGGGCTAACGTTAGGACCTGTCATTAATCCAAGACATATAGGCTATATAGACTACATAATTAACACTTCCTCAGAATAGCCTAGGTTAGTGGTTGCTACCATGACAATTATGTCCCCATCCCTTCCTTAATAATGGCAGAAATAACCCTGATTAACTTAAGCTATAGGCCTATGTTCATTTTCCATTGTTTGATTTATTGCACATCTCAGTAAATTTTTACCAAATCATATTATTGACTTAGGCTAGGAATAAAGTGAATATACCACTTGATGCCTTTTTTTATGCTCTTTCCAAATATAATAATCATTTTTGTTGGAAATAAATTTTAACCCACACCTAGGCTATATATACCAATTCAGGGTATATATTTGCACATTTTTCTTCGCACCATCACCTTATCAGGTTTTTTCAGTCGTAAGTTATTTTTCTTTTATTTGTTTAGTTGTTTTTCTCTGCTTGGTCATTCTACAATTTAGATTTGTAAAGAGTGAGTAAAAATCCAATAATGATAATATTAATGCCTGCTTATTAGATTCTGCAAGTTGTCAGGGTTTTTTTCCCCTCCTTTCACGTTATTTTTTTTTGCTCTTGTTTCTTTTAAATTATTATGTGTTACACTGTAATTTGGTATTTTTTGATTTATATATTGTCTTGTGTTGCATTTTTTGTGTTTTTCCTTGTGATACTCCATGTATTGTACCTCTGTATAGTGTGGGTTAAAAGTAAATAATAATAATAATAATAATTAGGGGAGGGGGTGGGGGCAAATTCCATTTCTGATGTAAATGGGAGATAAGCTTAAACAGTAAAATTCTACTTTAGTTACTTTTGGCTATCTTGGAAAGGGGTTGAGTTAGGGAAATGAAACTTTCAGGGATGGGTCTACAGGCTAAAGTATGTCCTGGAAAGGTATTTTGAAGGGTTAATATCTACCAAATCATATTATTGAGTTAGAATAAAGTGAATAAACTATTTGATGCCTTTTTTATGCTGATTACAAATATAATAAGCATTTCTATCAGAAATGAATTTCAGCCCCCCTCCTATATAGGCTATACTTAACCTAACCCTGAATTGACATATATAGGGGGGGGGGCTGAAATTCATTTCCAATAGAAATGCTTATTATATTTGTAATCAGCATAAAAAAAAGGCATCAAATAGTGTATTCACTTTAGTCCTAACTCAATAATATGATTTGGTAGATATTGACCTTTTGAAGTACCTACCTAAATTCCTTGTCCCTCTAGAGGGCCCTGAAATTTGCTTACATGACAGGTCTATACCTATTGGAATTTTAACAAAACAACATTTTACCTTAATTTTCAGTTATCAGTTTCTTTTTCTCTGGTTTTAGTTCTGAAAATGCAATTTCTGTTATTTGAGCAGAATTTTAAGTCATATCAATGTTTTTTTTTCAAAATTTAGGAAATGTATTTATATATCTTTAAAACCTTATAAATTAGGACAGAGCAAAGTTGTGAAGCTGAAAACAATTTTGTTGTACTTCATTTAAGCAGAAGATCTATTTTGCAAGGTTTCACTTTCATAACACATAGATTTGTAAAGGTCAGGACCCACTAGAGGGCAAAGGAGGTAGGTACTTCAAAATATCTGCCAGGATATACTTTAGCCCATAGACCATCCCTGAAAGTTTCATTTTCCTAACCTAACCCTTTCCCAAGATAGCCAAAAGTAGCTAAAGTAGAATTTTACCATTTAAACTTTACTCCCACCCCCCAAATGTGCAAATGTATACCCTGAATTGGTATATAGGGGTGGGGGTAAAATTCATTTCTGACAAAAATGATTATTATATTTGGAAAGAGAATAAAAAAAGGCATCAAGTGGCATATACACTTTATTCATAAGTCAATAATATGATTTGGTAAAAATTTACCCACATCTCATAAGAAAGAAAAACAAGCAAAAATAGAGTTTTTTATAGGCCAAATGAAAGTACTGAAAAAAAAAACACAACAAAGCAAATATTTTGAGAGGACAAAGGCCTCTCTTCTTCACTGCATTTGTTTTTGGATACATTTTTTTGTTTTGCACTGAAGAAGAGAGGCATTTGTCCTCTCAAAATATTTGCTTTGTTGTGTGTTTTTTTTTAGTACTTTCATTTGGAATATAAAAAACTCCATTTTTGCTTGTTTTTCTTTCTTTATGTGATGTCAGGCCAATCTGGTTTAAGAAATTATCTTTTACCCACATCTCTTTCTTAATGGGCATTGTATTCTTAACAGGTTAAAATCTAGTCCAGTATTATACCCTATAGGCTTCCCTACAACAATTAGGCCCACATAAAAAAATCCCATTTCTGCTCTTCTTGCTCACCCATTATACAATGAGACTAGAAAATATTGGAAGCATTGATAAATTTATAAGTATTAACATAATTAAGGACAATGGAATTTAAGTTAATAATTTAGCTAGGAAAAATTAGCCTATTTAGAGTTAGCCTAATTTGAAGCTGAAATAGGCCTAGGCCTACCTTAAGATAAGTTATGACATTGGCAAACTCCAGGATAAGAATTTGTGAGAAAGTTTCCAGGAACAGTTGAAGGCTAAACTGTAGAGTGTAAAATTTGACACTGTAGATGATGGGTAAAATATTTGAGAAAAATAGTTTATGAAGTTGCAGGGAGTAAAGTTCGAAATACATTCAGGAACATTAGTGAGAATGCTTGGTAAATTTTTTGTTATTCATATTATTGACTTACAAATAAAGTAAACATACAACTTGATCCCTTTTTTATGCTTTTTTCAAAGATAATACTCATTTTTGTTGGAAATGAATTTTACCCCCACCCTTTTAATACCAATTCAGGGTATGTATTTGCAGATTTGGGGGGATGGGGTAAATTTTATTTCTTATGCAAATGAGAGGTAAGTTTAAACTTTCCCCCATCCTCCTCCCCCCCCCCTAATATGTAATTGTATACCCTGAATTATTATATATAGGGGTGGGTGTAAAATTTCATTTCCAACAAAAATGATTATTATATTTGGAAAGAGCATAAAAAAAGGGATTGATTGGTATGTTTACTTTATTCATAAGTCAATAATATGAATAAAAAAAAAATTACCAAATGCTTTAAGTTTAGGCCTAGTAGAGAAGAGGTTGGGCTTATACAAGAAATATTTGGTGATAGATTATATGAATATAAGAGGAATGTAGTGAAAGTAGAGAAAGCACCAAAATATGACTCAAGGGGGTATGAAGTAGAGGCCATAGATAAAATTGGCCATGATTTCAGGAATGCAAAAGGGACAGCACAATAGTAAAATATGATGGTCTATTGTCATGTTAAAAAATTGTTTGGGAACAGTCAATGTGGACTTTCCCAATTAAAGACAAGAACAGGGCCACAATTAGTTATAAAGAAAGGTTTAAAGAGAGATGAGCAGAACACTTTGTAAATGTGCTATGATAAAGTTACAACAAATGACATACAAAACAATTGAAAAAGTTTATAACACTTTGGAAGTGAAGGAAGATTTATCTTGCAAGGAGGAATTAGAAACAGTACTCAAAGGACCAAAAAGTAATAATGCCCATGCCCCAGGTGCTGATAGTGTGGTAAATGAGTTTCTTAAATTTGTTGGTGTGAAGTTATTGATAAATTTCTGAATATAATTTTTGAACAATGGAAAGTGCCTAGTGGTTTTAGAAAAACAATAATAGAACTTCTCTTCAAGAAAAATGATAAGAGTTAATTTGGTAATTATAGAGACATTAGCTTGGTTTCTCTGTGAAGCAAATTACTTAATGGGATGGTACTTTTTTACTTGGATATGCTGTAGATAAAGTTTTAAGAGAAGACCAGTATGGTTTGAGGAAGCAGAAAAGGATACATTGACCAAATTTTCACTCTTAGATGAATAATTGAGAAGTGCCTGAGTCATCAGTCTATTTTAGTCCTCATTTGGTACTTTAGTAGTAGGCAGACAACAAACAATATATTATATAGGGAAGATGCTTAAGAAACTAGTCAAACAGGTTTCTTTCAATAGAGAATTGGATTGGAAACTGTGGTTTGTCACTGCCTTTACAATATTTAAACTTTTGTTTTTTGGGGTTTAGGGGGGAAAAAAGGTACCTAGGTTAGGTTATGTATTTCATCAACCCTGACATCTATGTTATATACAGTTATTGTAGCTGAGTTTGTATCTTTGTCCTTAATGGGATAAAGTTTCTGCATTACTTTGAGGTTATTTCCATACTGATTTCTACACTCTAATTATAGATTTTTAGTTGAGTAGTATTTGAGGGACCTTCTATAATTCTTAGTATAGGTATTTCTCTCTGGGTATTCTCACCAGCCCCATCTTCTTTTTTTATACAGACTGGCACGCCATCTATTGTGCTATTTTCATATAGCGTCATCTTTGTTGCCACCTGTGTATCTGTTTCTTCTGAATAAGTGAAGTCACATAGTTGCCAAATACAGCATAGCTGCCAAATTTAGACAGTATGTTTTGGTATTTTCTGCAATATAATTTGGGCTACATTTTTTGGAGATAGCCTGCGCAGTAGTGAGCAACAACAAACATTCAAGAGGCCATACAGTACTAGTGGGATTTTTTATCCTTAAACTGCTGGGGTAAGGTGATTTGTGTGTTGCACCTCCCACAGGTCTTATCTACTGCTAAATTTTTGAAGCTTGTAACACTGGTGTTGCCAAATTGAACTGAAGGTTTGTTGACAAAATCTTTGCCAAAATAAATAACATAAATATGGTAGAACTCTGCCCACGTTGCAAGAAAAATGTAACAAGAGCTCAAGGAGGAATTCAGTGCCAAGACTGCCTAAAATGGCTCCACTTTGGTTGTGCAGGTCTTGTGTATAATAAGGAAGCTGCTGACAAACTCTGAGGACAATGGCAATGCTATAGTTGCAAATCTTCTAGCAACAACCAATATAAAGCAACTCCTCCACCAAAAGCACAGAGGGACTCCAAGAGAAGAATCCACCAAAAGCCAAGGTCCCTTGGTAAGCCAGCCTACAAAGCCCAAAGAGATTCCTTTGAGCACTAGTTTCCCAGATAACAACACAGAATGCAGCTACTGTCACAAAGATGTCAACGTTCTCACCTCTTTCCTCTGCTTTTTCTGCAACAAGTGGGAACATGCCTCTTGTCGAGGTATAAATGCAGATCTCATGCTGGTTATGAAGAAAGAAGACAACAAGTGTCTCCTGTTTAAATACAAATGCCTCTCCTGCTCCAAGCAAAAAGTAGCACTTATACAGCTTCAAGTGCGACAGCTAACAGAAGCTCAACCTCACAGACCTCATGAGGCAACACCTTCAAATCATAGTGAAAAACCCTCACCTCATGACATCCAGCTGACAATAAATGCAATTATTCAGGTAGAAGTAGAAAAGGAATTAAGAGAACAGAAAAAGACGAATTTTGTATTCATGGGGCTACCTGAATCTACTGCTCTCAATGACACTACACAGGTTGTCAAATTGACTCAAGAAAACAAGCTCGGGGCAAATATCACTGAAGGGGAGATACTAGAAACTGCCCAGATTGGAAGACCAAAAGAAGATGGTAGTCCACGCACTTTGTTAGTTAAGCTAAAAAAATCACGAGAGCTTGAGATGAAAAGGCAAACAATCCTGAGGACTGCTCCAAATCTAAGAAAATCATCAAATGAAGAAACTTGTACTAAAGTATATATAAACCCAGATCTCACGCCCATGCAGAGACAAATGCTCACCATGAAGAGACAACAGAAGAGGAATGCCCGCACCCAGTGCAATCGTCAAATGGAGATGCTAAGCCATTGGAGGCAAGGTAAAAACTCCAACAAAGAGCAACAGCAAATATGAAGTAGAATAACCAAAGCCAAACAAATACCACCATCCTTCAAGCCTAACAAAAAAGCTACTAAAGTAAAAACACTAAAGATACTATATTTAAATGCTGATTCACTACCAAACAAATTATCAGAATTAAAAGTAGAAATTGCAGCAAAGAACCCAGACATAGCAGCAGTGGTCAAAGCTAAGCCTAAACACTGTCAATATCTCCCAACTTTACCAGAGTTGGCCATTAATGGATACAAAAGCCACACCTTGAACATAGATCAAGAAGAAGGTTGGGGAATTATTTGCTACGTCTTAGACAATTTATCAGTCCAGAAAGTATCATCAACAACAAATGGACAGGAAATTATTTGGCTTCAGATATCAAACACAAACCAAGCAACTGTAAATTTGGCTATAGCATATAGAAGTCCAAATAGCACAGCCATGAATGACCAAGTACTCTTTAAAGATATTCATGCTATATGTCAAAGATTAACAGAACCAACTCTCATCATTGGAGATTTCAATTACCCTAACATAGATTGGGACCTTCCACACCTCCTAGAGCATAGCGGGTCACCCTCACAGAGGGAATTTCTGAAGATAGTGAATGATAATTAACTAGAACAGCTTATTAAAAAACCAACAAGAATCCAAGGAAGTGACAAGCCAACACTACTGGACCTAGTCCTATGCAGTAATACGGAACTAATAAAAGAACTTACTATAGGTCCTCCTGTTGGAAAATCAGACCATGCTACAATTTACTTAGAGGTGATTATAAGTCGCAAAACTATGAGAAAAAAGGAGAGGTGGATGTATTCAAAAGGTGATTACAATACCATGCAAACAGAGCTAGAAGTTTTCAACTGGACTGAAATAATAAATAACGCAGTACAGGAAGTTTGCATCTTTAATCATAGACCTCACAAAGAAGTATGTACCAATAGTCAAAATATTTAAACAACCGCCTCTAAAACAGGAGATCCTTGACCTAATAAAAACCAAGCGGCAAGCCTGGGAGATGCTCAAGCAGACTGATACTGAAAGTAATTGTAGAAATTATTGCACAATCGCCAACAAAGTCAGGAAAGCCACTAGACAAGAAGCAAGCAAAAAGGAGAGGAAAGTAGCCGAAAACTCAAAGATCAACCCCAAGGCGTTTTGGAACTTTGTGAACTCAAAAAGAAAAGAACAGCCGGTTATTCCTGATCTTAGAAACTCAGCAGCAAATTTAACAATCAGTGACCCAATAGCTAAAGCCAACCTACTAAATCAGCAGTTTTCACAACAGAGAGGAACAAAGATGAAAGTCAAGAGGAATGTCAGCCACTAGACACAGGAAAATTTGAAGAAATAGAACTGACAATACAAATGGTCTACAAAAAACTAAAAAATCTAAACCCTTACAAATCAGAAGGTCCAGATGGCCTACATCCTAGAGTGCTCAAAGAGCTGGCACAAGAAATTGCAGCGCCATTGCACTACATTTTTGTCAAGTTGCTACAAACAGGGAACCTGCCTGATACATGGAAGCAAGCAACAGTGATACCCCTCTTCAAAAAAGGAAGCAAATCAGATCCAAGTAATTACAGACCTATCAGTTTAACCTGTATCACATGCAAAATACTAGAATCTTTACTCCACGATAATATATTACAGTACCTACTTGAAAGAAGCCTCATTTCACCCACACAGTTTGGATTTCTCAAGAAAAGATCAGCAGAAAGCCAGCTACTTGTTGCTACAAATGCCTGGAGAAAATATATGGATAGTGGGATACAGGTAGATATTTTATACTTAGATCTCAGAAAAGCCTTTGATAAAGTCTCACAAAGTCAACTTCTTTGAAAACTACAGTCTATCGGTGTTTGCGATACTATTCTAAAGTGGGTTCTCAACTTTCTGAAAGGAAGATCTCAGCAAGTGAAACTGGAGGGATATCTTAGCAGCAATGAGACAAAAGTCACAAGTGGAGTGGTTCAAGGTAGTGTTCTGGGGCCTTTACTATTCAATATTTACATAAATGATCTCCCAAATAACATAGATTCAAACAAGGTCGAGGCCAAAGGCCTTGACCGAGTCAATTGATTTTGAATTGAAGTTATCAAGTATTTTGCGCAATAGGTTGCATAGGTTGCATCAAGACACTGGGTAATTGTAGACAGAGAAAAGCCAAGACAGAGATACTGCTTTATGCAGATGACATGAAAATCTTTTGCGCAATAACAAGCTTGAAGATACAAAAATACTACAGCAAGACTTAAACAAAATAGCTGAATGGATGAAAAAATTGAGCATGGGAGTCAATACAGATAAATGTTGTCACATTTGGCTAGGCCCAAAACACATTTCTCCGCACTACTGCTTTGAAGGACAACAGATACCTATACAAGAAGAAGCACAAGACTTGGAAGTGACAATAGACAGTGACATGACTTTCACCAAGCACTACGAGTCAATCATCTCTAAGTCATCACAAGTCTTGGGAATTATTTGAAGAAATTTCTCTCTTACTGACTCAACACTGTTTTCTGTAGTCTTCAAAT
>JAQQPU010002310.1:32447-48573 GCA_029168905.1 Artemia sp. Kazakhstan ARC1039 | reverse complement strand
GCGCCACATGTAATTTCCACCCATTCCGATTCAATATCACCGGGAAAAAGGGCGTACACTTTTTGATACCTGTGATGTAAGAAATCAACTACTAATTGGAAGATGTGCTTACGGGCACCCATTGACTTGAGATTCTGGGCGGCAAGAGGGTGCTTAATCAAATCAAATGCCTTTCGGTAGTCTACCTGAAGTAAATCTACAAACGAGCTTCCAAACTCCAACCATTCAACTACTAGGTGATAAAGCCGTACTAAATAAACAGACGTGCTGCATCCCTTCAAGCAACCATACTGGAAAGGGTCAAGTGACGGTGAAATGTCCGTGAGAAGTTCACGATATATGAAAGATTCTGCAACTTTAGCAAAGTTCGGTGTGATCGAAATAGGTCTTAACTGATCACATGTCTTAGGTCCTTTAACTTTGGGTATTACGCGAACATAGGCTCGCTTCCAAGCATCGGGAAAGGTTTGTTCACTGAAGCACTGATTGATGATCGATGCCAATGGTTTGGCTAAAAACAAGGCATATTCGCGAATAAGTTTGACCAGCAACTCACCAGGGTAGGAAGAGCAATTCGGTTTTAGTTTTTTAAGTTCTTTAAAAACAGCAAATTCGGTAAACTGTTTTATTTCGTCAGTTTCACATTCGACTAAGAGATCAACCAGTTCGGCCTGTGTAATTGAGAGGTCGCGAGTTTAAGCTAACTGAAGAACGTTTCAGAAGAGATGTTGGTAGATGGGCATTCAGCAACCGCATTGTCTCCGAGTGGAATGCACTACCATCAGACACTGTTAACTCAGATTCAGTCAATGCATTTTAGAACAAGATTGACAATCGTTATAGTGATAAAGCATTTGATTATTTAAATTTTTGTAGATAGAGGGGCAAGCCTGTTTTTGTAATATATTATTATTATTATTATTTGTTTCTAAACTATTATATTTTCATCATACTTTGTTTTATTTCATAAGCATTAACCAAACTTCACTCATCACATGTTGTCTGGTTACTACTACAGTACCCTCATTTTTTAAAGATTATGAGCATGCATTTGACTCAGCCAATAGAAGAACTTTAATGAAAGTCCTAACCTTGTATGGTACACCAGATAAACAGATTAAAATTATTAGTGCTATGTACAAGAATAAAATAGCTGCAATTGAAGTAGGAAATGACACTAGTAGCAGGTTTTTATTGAATCAAGAGTTAAGAAGGGTTGTGCTTTATCCCCATTTACATGGTTTATTTTGATTGACTGTCCTAAGAAGTACAATAAAGGCTATGGAGGAGCATGAAACCAAATGGGAAAGTAAAACTCCCCTAGAAGTAGATTATACTGATGGGTGCGTGAGTGTTGTAGATGAAAATGTTAGCAAAATGAATGATTTTTTGGAGGTTTTTTAGATTTCAGGGTGCAAGAATAGTTTGCATTTAATGTTAAGAAAACTTAGTCACTTAGACTGGAAATAAGTAAAGGTGAAGAGATTATATTGGGTAACAACAAGATCAATCAACTAGGTATCTTTACTTACCTAGGTAGTATTATTTGGGAAGATGCAGTGAAGATGTGAAAAGTAGCACAGACAAGGACCAGAGTGTTTTTTTTTATGGTTGAAAATGGTTTCGAAGAATAGGAATATGTCTGCAAAACAAAACTACAATATTAAAAGCTACAATGATGACTGACACACCAATCATGGGTGCTTGGAAAAATGAAGAAGAATTTGATAGATATATTGCAGTGGAATTGTCAACAGATTCTTTTGATTGCCTGTCTGACTGACCATATTTAAAAAAGTAAGCTGTATGTAAAATGTGGTTCTATCCTGCTTTCTTGGGCTATAGTAAGAGAAAAGTTAGGATGTCTAGGACATGTTTTGCCAGTGAAGAATGACATATTGCCAAAGGTCATCCATTTTGGCCAACTATCAAGGGCCAAAAAAAGCAGGTTGTCCCCAAATGGTGTGGGAGGAGGTTGTAAAAAAGAAATTAATGAAAATTGGTACTTCTTGGTAGAACATTATGAGGGGGTCTTTAAATATATTGGGATGGAGGAGGATTGTCTAGCTTTGTTTGCCTCAGGTGGCTTGGTGCTGCAGTGAGTTATTATGAGTAATAGCAGTAGTTGTAGTAATAACTGACTTAGTGAATTTTTCCCTACTCAACTTTTTCCCTTAAAACTTACAGCCCCAAGTCCTTAGTTCAAGAAGACTAATGTTAAAACAATCCAATTATGACCCCCCCCCTCAATTAAAAAAAAATGGGCCTGAAAAGGGCTAATAGAAAATTCCCTCAATTGGCTTGGAACTTATTTCCTCAAGTCCTTGGGACTACAGGAAATAAGGAAGAGTAGAAAAAAAAATACTGGTTCCCTTAAACAGGGCCAATAAAAGTACTTTCCTCCCCAAAAACTATCTTCTCTCAACCACTTCTCATAGAAGGGTGGTCAAAATAACTAAGGAAGGGGCTCGTTCAGTCAGGAGACTGAAATTGAGGGGCTAATCCCTTTTGAGGGCCAAAAGGGATTTAATGGCTACCAGCCTGCCTCCTATGGACTTTTTTACTATCTCCTCCCCCCCCCCCCAAAAAAAAATTGATGCTAGATACAAATTTTAAGATAGTCATTTTGTTAAGACATGTTGAAAGGTCTAATAAGTACCTCTAGTGTCAACATAATCACCACACCCCAGAGATAGTGATCCTAAATTATGCATATCAGTCATTTTTCACTGATAATTTTTAGCTGAAAAGCTTGTAAAGGTCAATTGCTAGCCCAAGATTACTAAGGTTTCACAAGGGTATAACCTGGTAACAACATGTGTACCTGATTAACTAAAAAGATACTATGCACACCCATTTTCAATTTATCTACAGTGTCTTAGAAATGACTGGGGGGGGGATCAAGTTTAGGCTTTTAGGCAGTGATGGGGGGAGTCAAGCAGCTCTCAATTGTTGATTTGGGATGGGATGCAAATAAAAACAGTATGCATGTGCAGGCTATTGAAATGACAGATCTGTATTATTTTGGCAACAGACATTGAAAGGTCTAATAAGTACCTCTAGGTTCAACATAATCCCCACACCTCAGAGACAGTGATCCTAAATTAATTATACCAGTTGTTTTTCACAGATAAATTATAGCTGAAAAGCTTGTAAAGGTCAATCACTAGACCAAGGTTTCATAAGGGTATAATCTGGTAACAACATGTGTACCTGATTAAATAAATAGATACTATGTACACCCATTTTCAAATTATCTACAGTGTTTCAAAAATGGCTGTGGTGATCAAGTTCAAGCTTTTAGGCAGTGAAAGGGGGAGTCAAGCTGCTCTCAGTTTTTTATTTGGGATGGGAGGTAAATAAAAAACAGCATGTGCATGCAGGATATTGAAATGACATGTCTGTATTATTTTGGCAACACCTTTGGGATGGAGTTGAGAACCTTCAGGTGCTGCTAAGGAGAGGGGAGTTAAAATCCTATGTTGACAGGGAGAAAAATGTGCTTAACAATTTTTATGTCTAATTTAGCAGAACATTTTTGCATCATAAGCTTAAGTGGGGCTTATAATCTATGCACAGTTAAGTAGTAAGGTAAATCAAACGGTACTCTGTGTTCGCAGGTTTTCAAAATAGCATATCTGCCATATCATGGGAATGACCTTGGGATGAAGTTAAGACTTTCAGGTAGAGTATGGAAAGAATTTAGGAGGATGACATTCGATTTTATGTTGGAGAGAAGAAAGGCACTTCTCAGTTTTTGTCTGTGATCCACTGAACGTTTCACACAATAAGCTCTTATTGGATTTATAATCTATGCACAGTTTAGTGGCAAGGTAAATCAAACAATGCTATTTGGTGCCAGATTATCAAAATGGTGTATATGCAATATCTGTAGATCAACCTGTGTTATCAATTTTAAGTTTTTGGAGACAGTTGAGGAGGAAGATGGCAATTTAACACTGAACTATGACTTGGGGGAGAGAATAGAAGTAAGACAATAAAGATTATTTATATCTAGGTTATCAAAATACCATATTTGCAATATCTCTTGAAAAGCCCAGGAGATTGAGTTGATATTTTCAATAAGGAGAAAAGGGGAGGGGGGCAGATCGACTTCAAGTTTTGAATTGAGGGGAGGGGCTAAATATGTTTTGTCTCTAGTCAGTCTAAACTTTTTTGCAATATAAGCCTCTAAATGACCTTTAATCAATTCACTGTTAAACAGTAAGGTAAATCAGAAAACACTAGGCTATGTAATACCATCTGGTCAAATAGCATATTTCCAACATTCTGAGAACCATTTTGAGGATCAAGCATAAACTTTCAAGGAGTGCTGGGGGAAGGGTGAAATTGGACCTCAAAATTTGAATTGCAAGAGGTGTATAAAAACTTGTTGTACTTGCAGCAGGACCAGGTGTTTTCCAGCTCACCTGGCATCTGTAATTCAGATGTTTTATGAGAATTTGTTTAACTATAAGCTGTCCAATTCCCATTTGGACTAGAATATATTCCTGTTTAAGTAGCAGTATAGTTCAAAAGAAACTATATGTGCCCATGTTGTCAAAATAGCTATGGCCTCTATGCATTATCTCTGGGACAGCATGAGGACTAAGTTGAAGTTACAGGGATTACTGGAAGGCCAGGTAGGCCTCGAATTTTTGACTTGGGGGGAAAGAACAGGGTTAAATTGAAAGAAACTAGGTATCCAGGTTATAATAATGAAATATCTGTAATATCTTTGGAAAAACAAGTGGGGATTGGGCTAAAACACACAGGCCCACTACAACAGCATTATTGGGAAAGCAAATCGTGTTGCAGGAGTTTTAAGGCGCAACTTCACTTTTGAAAATGATAAGACCCTTTGCCTTCTCTACAAAGCTTTGGTACGGCCAATCCTTGAATATGGTCATTGCACTACACGTCCCTTTTACAACAAAGACATTGAAGCTCTTGAAAAAGTTCAAAGACGAATAACAAAGTTCTGTCCGACTTTGAGAAATTTATCCTACGAAGATATGCTCCGGAAGCTCAAACTCCCTTCACTAGCTTATCGACTGCACCAAGGAGACCTCATTGAGGTATACAAGCTTTGCTACGCTGCCTACGAAAACATCCAGGCTACCGATGTTCTCAGCTTCAGCCACACGAACCTTCGTGGTCACAACCTCAAGCTTCAAGAGGAGAGGTTCCAAAAGGACATCGGCCGTTGGGCGTTCAAGAACCGAGTAACAAAACACTGGAACAAGCTCCCCTTTGAAGTCATCAATGCCAACTCATTAAACTCGTTCAAGCAGGAACTGGACAAATACTATGGTGAAAGTGCCTACAATTTTTTTCAATTTAAAAGATTTTTGTAGAGGCCCTGTGGCCTATTTGTTTTGCATTATATTATTATTATTATTAAAACCTTCAGTTTTGGGCAAGGGGTCACCATATTTTGTATTTAGAGGAGGGGATGACTTGGGCATATTCTGTAGATGAAGGATGACCAATTGGCAAAGATTGTCCTTTTTGGCCAACCATCTAGGGCATAGTAAAAATCAGGTTATATTTGCTTGGGATGGGAGAATGTTGTAAGGAAAGATTAAAGGGAAATTGGAAATTTCTGGGAGGGTGTAAAGAGGGAGGCTTTGAATAGATTGGAATAGAAGATGAGCATGCATAGCTGTGTTGGCCTCAGGCGGCCTGGTGCTGGAGTGAGTTGTTAGTAGTAGTAGTTGTAGTAGATGTGGAGAAAGAAAAATGTATGTCTTTGATCTATTGCAGAGTTTTTGAACTATTAGCCTAAGTGGAATTTTGAATCTATTCATTATGAGTATTGAGGTAAGTCAAAAGACAGTATATTCAAAAGGGCTGCAAAATAAGGTATTTTTTGGGAGCCCTCGTTTTTTCCCCCCCCCCCTGGAAAATATACCCCACAGAAAATAACCTCCCGAAATATGGTACTTGTCTATTATATAAAACACACTCGAGAAGTGAAGTTTGGTAACAAGAAAATATGATGAAAATAGAATACTTTATTATCAAAATATGAAGGTTATTTGTGAATTATTAAATTAGGAGCTGATGCGTCGGCTGACCGTCTCAAAGACAAAGAAAAGTCCCTTATTAACGCGATTCTTGACCTAGTTCGTTTTAGTTCATTATTAACGCGCTTCTTGAGGATACCAGTTAGTTTGCTTTGACTAGTGATTGAATATAGTGTCTCTCCATGGATGTTCAAGAATCATTTCAAATTTTTGGAAGGGCTACACCACAACTGAGCTGGTACAAGCAGGTTGCACTCATTTGAAAGTGAACTACAAAAATAATTTTGTTGACCCAGAAACCAGCACCTCTACCCAAAAAGTAGAGAGAATGTGGGGTTCTTTAAAGTGGAGGAATAAACAGCACCGAGGTACATCCCACCATCATTTTACATTCATACTTAGTAGAGTACACATGGCGGGCGGCAGTAAAGGCAGAAGGCCAAGTTCATTTTAATGCAATTCTTGAGGACATTTCTGTGTTCTAGGAGCATATTTTCAAGTTGTAGTTGTCACTACTTGGCGTAATAACCAATATTTTTTTTAGCTTTACTACATGTTCTTTAAATTAGCCTATATTAAAAAAAAACATGCCCCATAAAGTAAATAGTTCTTTTATTTTGAAATCATACCCTATAGTTACACCACATGCTTTTATTTTTTTCAGTTACACCACATGCTCTTTAAACTTTTGGATCTAAACTTTGTGTAGCAGCTTAAAAAATAAATATTAATGCATGGAACCCTTATGGCTCTTTACTATAGGCAATGCTATAAGATTGCCTCTGACTTAAACAGGTGGCTAGAACTTTCAATTTCCCTTCTAATGAACATCCGGAATTATCCGGGGGGGGGGGGGAGTTCCTAGACCTATTTATCATATCCTGTAAATAATGAGAGGGATTGATTTAAGACTTACATTGAATATTTTGGGAGGACAAGACAATTTAATGTACAAGGAAATGAAAGGGGCCTGTCTCCTATTTACATGTCTGAAAAAGGACTTGCAATTTTTCTTGTAAGCTTGAAACATGTATCTATAAGCTGTTTGATCATTGGAACCCTTATGCCCAGAAAAAAATTGAAGAAAAACTGTTCTGCCAAAGAATGAACCTTAAACTTTTTTTCGTCATGTATAAATCATAACACTTTTGTTTGGCCTTGTTACTTGACTCTGAGTATTTTCGATGATAAAAGACAGAAGGCACAAAAACAGGGCCTAATATTTTGTCTCTCCTATCAGCTTTAAAATGTTGTTCCTAAGTCTCTTTGCCAGGTGGACCCATATACAGAAAAATTTGAAACTAATTTTAGATGCATTGGGGCCTGCGACACCCCAAAATGGACCTAAAAATTTTGTTCATCTCTTATTTGTTTGCAACCTACTACTGAACCTGGTTGACCTGAATGAAAACAAAACGAATTTGAAGATTGGTTTCATCCATATGTGACATGTGAAACCAGGTATATTTGGACATGTAGGTCATAAGGACATGTATATCATAAGGAGTCATCAAGATAATTAGAACATTGCTTGAACGCAAAAGCTATCAGCTGAAATATGCTCAAAATAGGCCAAATTTAAAATGAGCTGTATTGCCTCATGAAACCCTAAGCCCTCAACCCTGAGTCAAACATTGAATGAAACCCTCTGTCAAACATTTTTTTTTTGCCAATCATCATGAAATTTTTAGGGTAAATAGACTGAACTAAAAGGGCTTTAGCAAGAACAACAAATTTTAGAAGGAAAATTTGGTTAACCCAAATTTATCTGCACCATGAAATAACTTTTTTTTTACAATCCTGGTTGTATTTATCTGTGATGTTCCTTTTTTAAGACAACAAGCCAGAAATCTCTTTAATTATTGACTTTGACATGCATTTGTTTAAACAAGCAAACAATTACAACAAAATAGCCTATATCATAAAAAGATTCTTTTAGCAAACTGGTGGAAGAAAAATTCCAAAAGTTCCACAGAATGGGAGTCAGGATGGCTTCAGCCCTGTAGAAAATAAAAATTTAGAAGATTTTTGAGTCATATGAGTACTAATACCCCTCTCAATTCCCCCAAAATTCTAATAATAAAAGTATTATTAAGAATTTGTTGCACAAAACCACTGTTGGTGGAAGACTTAGACTGAATATTAAAAGTTTGTTCAAGCTTGAAATTTCTACATTACATTTTGATTTCTTAAGCAATAAAACTCAACAAACATAATAAATACTTCTAGCATTAACCAATAATAAAACTACATCAATTAAAAACGAGCAAAACCTAATTTTAAAGAAAGTGTTTTTGAAAAAAAAATGTTTTTCAAACAAGAATAAAGTGCTGTATTCAAACTTAAAACAATCAGAATAAAGTCTAAACAAACAGTAATTAAAATAAACAATCTTATCAAACATAAAGATAACGGATGTTGCTATAGATGAGTAAATGAATCCTAAAACAAACAAAAATTAAAATGAATAATCAAATCAAACTTAAAATAAACCAAGATAACCATGAACAGAAGCAGGGCTATTGCCTTGTAAAACTTCTAGAGGTCATAGCATCATTTGTGTTTTACTGAAAACAAAATATTTTTTATACATTTTCTCTTGCATATTAATTATGTTGAAAAATCAAGAATTTCTGAACCTTCTAGAAGTTTATATCATATAATAAGCTATCTGTCTAATCTCATTATTTTTTTTTTCTAGTCATCCTGATTATTGTAGTGATTTTATTTGTTTTGTTTTCTTGTTGATGTTTTGACAAATAAAAACCACCCTGTTCAATATACATATAATTTTCAATAAAACGACGATGACACTCAAGCTGTTTAAAGGGTTCAAGAGGGAGGAGTGTTGTTATTGAGGTTATAACAAATAAAAAAAACTACTCAAAATACAAATCGCTTTCAAGAAAGTGCATCTGAGGTTATGGCCTTTAGAAGGTTTAGAAGGGAGGTAAACCTACTCCTGTTTGTGACAGTTTCTCTTTGTTTAAGTTTTACTTCATTATTTATTTTAATTTCTTGTCGTTTTGTGACTTGTTGATTTTTCTACAGCATTATATGTTGTGTTTGATGTGCATATTTATTTCAGGGTTTTCATTTATTCATTGATAGTAATTTCTGTTTGTTTTATAACTAATTGGTCTAACTACAGCTTATTTTTCGTTTCTAAGTTTGGCATACAAAAGTTGTAAACTTTTATTATTGAATTTCAGTCCAGAGACCAATATTTAACTATGCCAGTTGAAGAAACTGACTCATCACCAGTGTATAGCCGATCAAAGCGAATTAGAAAAATTAAACACTCAGAAGACTTTGAATATGCCAGTAATGATGACATCCAGGAAAATGATTCAACAAGAAGGGTAATTTTTTCTTTAATTTTACTTCCTTTCTATAAGAGTAAACTGTAAGACTTAGGATGAGTAATCAATCTTCATGTTTGACAGCATCTGGCTTCAGTGCTACTGCTTCGTACTCATTCTAGGGCTAAAATTTGTTTTATGGTCTCAGTGGTTATGTTGCAGACCTATCTGGTCACTGACTCCTCTATGAGCAATGTTGCCATATTCGTCCTTGGAACAAAAAAGGATGATGTTACGAAATTACTTTATTATGCTTTGAGAAGCAAAAACACAGCAAAAAACAAAATAGAGAAAGCGGGAGAGATGTAAACAGTTGAAACATGCTGTAAAAAAAGGGACATTAAGCTAGGAATAGCTGTGCCAATTGAGGAATTTTTTTTTGTGAAGTGGAAACGCAGTGGTGACCGGTTGAGGTACAGGTCCGACGGCCTCAATTTTGTCCCTCGAATGATAAAGCAAAAAAGTGCTTCGGTAACTTTGATTCAAGGTGTAGCACGTCTTCCTTTCAATTAAACATTGTCCCTCTGTCTTTTTGTCCCTTAATCATAACCATTTTTAGTTATTAATGGTTCTGTATGATTATAGTTCATTATTAGTATCTTCATTGTCATACTATTAATTTGTTGCATGTATTTTTTCTTATTACTATTTTGTTTACTTTTTTTTAGCGTAAGAGATCTCGGAGTCAAACAAATGATGACGAGGACTTTGAGACTAAACTGAGGAAGAATAAGTCCAGTTCCCAATCTGAAAACGAAGCAATGGAAAAGCTGGCTTATGTCAAAAAGCAGCTAAATCGTCTTGGTATTACATTACCTCAGAAACCGAAAGGAGGATATGTGAGGTATGTATAAAAAAACTTCCAAAATCTAGAGGGCTCAACATATGTAGCCTTTATATCCAGTGTTTTGATTGCGTATCCATGCGGTCAATTAGCTAGCTTTTCTAAAGAAAAGGCTGTGTTTTCGTGGCGAATTTTTCAAATTTGTAAAACCTAGACGCTCCTAAGAAAAAAAAATATGGTGAATGAACCATCAAAAACATATACAATGAGATTGGATTAGCTTTAACTCCTATTTCAAGTACTAAATAAACAACGCAAAAACGCTTAAAGTGAGTATTAAAGCTGGAAAAAAAATCCCTCGGTTGACAGCCAGCATAAATTGCACCAATGTTTCCCGAATAAGTTCGTTCTGGCTTGCAAAAATTTCATGTCTGTTCAGTCCTAAAAAAGTAGTTTTTATTTTCAGCCAAATCACAGGTAGTGCAGCGCAAGCGTCGCCTAAGTAAAGAGTGATAAGGCTTCAACATCTTTTTGATTTTTTCTAGGTCACTTCGTATAGAAGGAGCTATTGTAGAAACTTTGGAGGGGGCTCATTTCATTGGAAATTGCAAGTTTTAGTTCTCTTCTTGAGAATCAAATGATTGGAGGGAGGCTAACCCCCCATCCCACACCCCTTTTAATTGCCCCCCCCCCCAAAGACACCTGATCAAAAATTTTGAAATAGCCATTTTGTTCAAAGTAGTCGAGAAGTCCAAAAACTATGTCTCTGGGGTGAAGTGACCCCCCGCAGCCCTTGGTGCAAGGGTTCTAAGTTATGAAAGTTGCCTATTATTTACATATATATTTGTTACTGGGAAGGGGGCCATGTTCAGTTCCGTGTCTCCAAAAAGGCCAAGGGTAGTAAGGTAAAACTCTGGGATTATTGAGGGGATGTTGAACTAAATCAAATACACTGTATGCATGTAGGTTGACAAAAGCGCTTATCCAAAATATCTCAGGAATGTCTGAGGGAATTAGGTTAAGACTTTTAGGGATGTTACTGAGCAGAAGACACTTTGTGCTTGCTACTACGACTACTACTGCTGTCATTACTATCGCTATGGTTTCTGCCACTGCTACAACTACTACTGCCATGACTATGACTGCTATCATTAGTACTACTGCTGCCGCTAGGAGTATGTTGCTACTACTACTGCTAGTATTGCTGCGACTGCTTACTACTACAACCATGACTCTGATTACTACGACTACTTGAGACTACAACTACTTGCGACTGCAACTACTTACGACTGTGACTGCTTGTGACTTCAACTACTTACGACTGTGACTACTTGCGACTGCGACTACTTGTGACTGCGATTACTTGCAGCTACTTCCACTACTACTGTTACTGGGATTCTGACTATGACTGAGACTGCTACTTCCACTACTGCTGCCTCTGCTGTTACTGCTACTACAACTATTTAACTAAGTCAAAACAGTTTAAGTGCATCCAGGTGGTCAAAATGGCATTGATGCAATATCTCAGGAACTTAGTGGAGTAATAAGCTTAAAATTTCAGAGAAAGTCGAAGGGGTTATAAAACTAAATCAAAAGACTCTGTGTTTACCAATATTGTCAAGAGGGCGTCTGTTCAATTTTACAGGAATAGCTAAGGGTATTACGCTGAAAATTTCAGGGCATGTTTTTGGGGATATTGAACCAAACCAAAAAACGCTGTGTATCCAAGGTTGTCATATGGGTATATCTGTAATATTTAAGGAGCTGCTAAGTTCATTAAGTTTAAGCTTTCTCGGCAGGTTGAGGGAGATGTTGAAGTAAATCAAAAGAAACTGTTTATCCTGTTTTTCAAAAGGGCGTATCTGCAATACCTCAAGAAAGACTAACGGAATCAAGTTGAAATTTCCAGGGCATGTTAACGGGGATATTAAACTCTATCAAATAACACTATATGCATCCAGATGGTGGAAAAGACTAATCTGCAATTTTTTACGAACGGCTAAGGCCAATTAATATCTCTCTATTTGCCTGTAAGCTGGCAAGGTTTGCGGGTACAGATATGGCACATGGAGACTATTCTCTGTAATCTGTTTATAGATTATTTTGGATCTAAGGGTGTTTCTTTGTTTATAAGTTTTGTGCTGTTGTATTTCTGTATTAACCATGGCCCATAAAGGCTTTTAGTGTTAACAAATATCATATTCAAGATTGTAGCATGATGGTGATCAGAATGGCATCAGCCCTATAGAAGGGCAAAGACTATGTAAATTTTCTATCCATTTATTTGAATGACGACGCTCTAGTTTTTAGAAGGCACAGCAGCCGTTAACCCTACTCCTCTTTGTTGTAGTTTTTGAAGTTTTACTTGATAATTTATTGTAATTTCTGTTCGTTTTGGGTTTCATTTATTGATTGATAGTGATATATGTTCGTTTTTTGCTTGAATTACTATTGATTTTATTTTGGTTCGTCCAAGGCTTAAAGTAGCTATCTAATTTTCTTTTGAAAAACCTCTATTGTGGAAAAGCGTATTTTTTGTTAATAAATAAAAATGGAAATAGGGGGAAGGGGATGTCTGAGACATCATGAGTTGAAGCAGTTGGGTGATATCAAACAGGACAAGTCTAATAAACCTGTTTAACAAGTTGAAATTCTTAGGAACATTGACTAGGCTTACTGACAGTTCGTGTTAAAGAACTTTAAATAAAGAGAAACCGTTGGTCAAATGTAACCAAAACACTTAAAGTACCAGGGACAGTAAAAATGACGTGTGGATCTTTAAATTGGTTAAGTGGAAAATTACACAACTATACACGTCTTAGAAAATTAAGAAAATTCGGGAACTCAATTTTAATGAAAAAGACCTCCATATGACCTCCATTTAGCAATTGGCGGGCGCCAAGTTTGAAAAAATGTATGATCGTTGAACACTAGAAAGTGTAACTTTCCTGCTCGCTGTGGCAAAAGACAAACACTGGCAGTAAACTGGAAAAAAAGAACAGTGATTGAATGAGCAAATTTACGTAAGAATGTAAGCTTAACATCTAGTTACCGAATAAGAATCGAGGGGAAAAGTACATATAATTGAATAGCTAGAAATCTAATGCGTTAATATGGTCATTATTAAAATTATTCAAAAAACGGTTTAACTGACTATTATCAAATTGCTAGTTAATTGACTTACCTACAAAAACATCTTTCTAGAAAGATGGATTATCCTGTTTTGCTGTATTTATCCCTATGCACATATCCGTATAATCCTTTCTTTTCTCTGATCCCTTAAATATCACTTTTATTACTTAGTGTCAATTATGCAAAACACCAATAAATATTGAATCCAATGTTTTTCTTTAGACGTCATGATAAAAATCTCCTAGGCTGTTGTTGCCTTTTGTGTATCATAGGCTAATAACACTTATCAAAAGACAATTGTAAGCATTGGGGTTATTAACGAGGTAAGAAATAATGTATTATTAATAGACTGAGAATCAACAGATTATCTATGTTTTAATTTTACGAAGGAAAAGCAGAAGGAAAAATCATAGCAAAAAACAGACAACAAGGAATAATATAAATGAATAAATAGATCTTAAAGCGAGTAATGCTTAGATTTTGAATATGAAAATCAAGCTTAAAACAAAAAAAAATATTTTGCTATTGAAGTATAAATGAAACTTAAAACGAACAGAAATTAAATAAACAATCAATGCGAAAAAACATAAACCAGATATTAATGTAAATGAATAAATAAATCTTAAAACGAGTAAACTTAAATTGAATATGCAAATCAAGCTTGAATCGAATAAAAATAACTACAAACAAGAGTTTGGGTATCGCCTCACTGCAGAAGCCTAAAACCTACTGCGTCATTGGCACTTTACTGAAAACTATATGAGTCAAAATTATAACAGTCTTGGAAAGTATAAACAAAATCAAATTGAATATTAGATATATAATGATATTAATTGTTGAAAGATCCATCAATTCAAGATTTTGTTTTCACTGTAATTTTTATTTTCATTTTCAATGCTGTAAGAACTGGAAAAGAATAAATTTGTAATATACGAGTAATTCGTTTTCAGTGAAGCTCCAATGACGCAGAAGGCTTTAGGTTTTTACAGTTAAAGAAGGGGGCAGTATCCAAATTTTGTTTGTAGTGGAACTATATTTGTCTTGAACAATCTTGGAAAGAACTAATAAATTAAACTGAATATTTGAAGTATAATGATATTAATTGCTGAAAGCTCATCAGTTCAAAATTTTACTGTAATTTTAATATTTATTTTCAATATTAAGTACAAAAGAAAACATTTGTAATATAATCCGTTTTCAGTAAAGCGCCAATGACGCAGTAGGAAAATTGAACTACAATTTTCAATTTCCAATCAAATGAGCCCCCTCTGAAGTTTATACAAGCATCCCTTTCATATGAACCATATACGCCCCCAGGACAACACTTAAAACGCCTATCCCCCGGGCCATGGGGGGAGTTTTGTTATCTAATTTTTGAACAGTTTCCAAAAAAATTGGCTGTCTCAAAATTTGTAGCGGATGGGTTTGGGGGAAAAAAGAGCGTGGGGGGATAGTTGCCCTTAACTATCTTGACTCTTAAAAAGTGAACTAGAACTTTCAATTTCCAATCAAATGAGCACTCTATGAAGTTTATACGAGCATCCCTTTCATAAAAACCATACACCTGAGTTTTCTTATCTGACTTTTGAGCAATTTTTAACTTAATGGCTATCTCAAAATTTTATTGGATGCATTTGGGGAAAAAGGGGCGTGGGGGGCTAATTAACCTCCAATCTCTTTTGACTCTAAAAACTGACCTAGAACTTTAAATTTCCAATCAAATGAGCCATTTCTGAAGTTTTTACGAGCATCCCTTCAACAAGGACCATATATTTCCTCAGGGCATAACTTACAACACCTGCCCTCGGGCCCTGGGGGCTGTGTTGACCCCGAAGTTTTCGTTATATGGTCTTTGAACTATTTTTTAAAGAAAAGCTATCTCAAAGTTCTTATCGGATGGTTTTGAGGAAAAAAGGGTGTAGGGGGAGGGGCTAGGTGCCCTCCAATCTCTTTTGACTCTTAAACTGTGAACTAGAACTTTCAATTTCCAATCAAATGAGCCCTCTTTGAAGTTAATATGAGCATCCCTTCCTTAAGACCCATATATGCCCCCAGGGCATAACTTATAACCCTTGCCCCTGAAGACTATGGGGGGAGTGTCCTGCTCAAACATATAATTTCCAGAACTTTCAACTACGTTTTACAAAATGGCTACATGAAAATTTTGATTGGATGTATTTGGGGAAATGGTGGGCGTGGAAGGGATGTAAGTTGCCTCAGAATTACTTTCGACTATTAAAAAGGGAACTAGCCATTTAAATTTCAATCGAATGAGCCCTTTCTGAAGTTTCTACGAACCATTGTCTATAAAAAACCTTGTATGCCCCCAGGGCATAACTTACAACCCTTTCCCCGAGGGCTGTGAGGGAACTGTCATCCTCAAAGACCTAATTTCCAGAACTTAAAACTACGTTTAATAAAATGGATGTCTCAAAATTTTGATTGGATGTGTTTGGGGAAAGCTTTGAAGTTTCTACGACAACGCCTTCTATAAAAACCTTATATGCCCCCAGGGTATAACTTAAAACCCTTGCCCTGAGGGTTATGGGGGAGTGTCCTCCCCAAAAACATGTTTTCTGTCTGGAAATCAACTAAGCTGAACAAAATGGCTATCTCAAAATTTTGATTGAATGTGTTTGGGGGAATGATGGGCGTGGGGGGGGCTAGTTGCCCTCCAATCACTTTCGACTATTAAAAAGGGCATTACCCCTTTGAATTTCCAATCGAATGAGCCTTTTTTGAAGTTTCTAGGACAACGCCTTCTATAAAAACCTTATATGCCCCTAGGGCATAACTTAAAACCCTTGCCCTGAGGGTTG
>JAQQPU010002310.1:17443-27447 GCA_029168905.1 Artemia sp. Kazakhstan ARC1039 | reverse complement strand
AAAAAAAAAGAAATGATGAATTTTAAGTGGCTATATTTGGTTTTTTGAAAACAGGGAAGGAGTGATCGGATTGAGCTGAAATTTCGAGGATAAGCTCCCGGGCCCTAGGAAAGCTTAACCTCTAAATTTCAGCCCAATCGGACAACGTTAAAGGGGGGCTGTGGTGGGAGGGTCGAAACTTCCGGCCCAGTTTACCCCATGAAGATAAAGTCGGAGGAGGATGAAATTTTGCAAGTTTCTTAGTTTGAGCTTGGGCTACAAAATGCGATTACCGCCGTCTCTCTGCGACCTCTAGGACCTGAAATCGCTTAACATTGTGGTGGGTCGCCTCTTTATAGAGGCACAAGTGTGCCTCCTTGATTATTTTTTTTCCAGAGGCACTTCATATGAAAGGGGTCGTCATAGAAACTCCAAAACGGCCTCATTCGATTGGAAATTGAGAGTTCTACTTTAAGGTTATGCCCTTATGGTTTTAACGTATGCCCTGGGGGCATATAAGGTTTTTATAAAAGGCGTTGTCGTAGAAACTTCAAAAAAGGCTCATTCGATTGGAAATTCAAAGGGCTAGTGCCCTTTTTATTATCATTATATATATCTAATATTCAATTTGATTTTGTTTATACTTTCCAAGACTGTTCAAGACGCATATAGTTTTCAGTAAAGCGCCAATGACGCAGTAGGTTTTAGACTTTTACAGTGAGAGAAGGAGGTCATACCCAAACTCTTGTTTGTGGTGATTTCTGTTCGTGTCAAGCTTGATTTGCATATTCAATTTAAGTTTCACTCGTTTTAAGATTTACTTATTAATTTATATTAATATCTATTGTATGTTTGTTTGCATTGATTGTTTATTTAATTTCTGTTCGTTTCAAGTTTCATTTATACTTCAATAGCAAAAATATTTTTTTTCGTTTTAAGCTTGATATTCATATTCAATCTAAGCATTACTCGCTTTAAGATCTATTTATTCATTTATATTATTACTTGTTGTATGTTTTTTGCTATGATTGTTTATTTAATTTCTGTTCGTTTTGGGTTTCATTTATTCTTTAATAGTAATTTCTGGTCGTTCTGAGTTTGAATTTTAAAAGGTATTTGTATCAACTGAGCTTAAGTTTAAAATGGCCTTTACTTTTCTTTGAAAAACTTATTTTTCGGAAAGTTTTTTTTAATTAATTTTTGTTCGTTTTTTATTGCAAAAAATTTCAAGTTTTGAAAAAATCCTTATTTCAAAATCAAACTTAAAATAAAAATCAAATATTCATCAAAGTAACAAAACTGATATCAAAGTAACAATATCAAAGTGAAAAAATGGGTTTGTCTCAACCTCGGGGTTTTTATTATCTGATGTTTGAACTATTTTTAACAAAGTTGCTATCTCCAAATTTTCTATCGGATGGGTTTGGGGAAAAAGGGTGTGGGGGGAATAGATTAAGCTTCAGTGTCTTTTGACTCTTTAAAAGTGAACTAGAACTTTCGACACTTTCGACTATTAAAAAGGGCCAATAGTAAAGGCCATACGGCTCCAATGTCTTATTTTATTATTTATTTTTTTCCCAGACGCGCTTCATATGAAAGGGGTCGTCGTAGAAACTCCAAAGGGGGCTCATTCGATTGGAAATTGAGATTTCTAGTTTAAGATTATACCCTTATGGTTTTAAGTTATGCCCTGGGGGCATATAAGGTTTTTATAGAAGACGTTGTCGTAGAAATTTCAAAAAAGGCTCATTCGATTTGAAATTCAAAGGGCTAGTGCCCTTTTTAATAGTCGAAAGTGCTTCGAGGGCAACTAGCACCCTCCCTCCCCACGCCCATCATTCCCCCAAACACATCCAATCAAAATTTTGAGATTGCCATTTTGTTCAGCTTAGTTGATTTCCAGATAGAAAATTTGTTTCTGAGGAGGACACTCTCCCAAAACCCTCAAGGCAAGGGTTTTAACTTATATCCTGGGGGCATATAAGGTTTTTATAGAAGGCATTGTAGTAGAAACTTCAAAAAAGACACATTCATTTGGAAATTCAAAGGGCTAGTGTCCTTTTTAAAAGTCAAAAGTGATTTGAGGGCAACTAACCCCCCTCTGACGCCCACCTTTTCCCGAAGCACATCCAAAAAAAAAATTTGTGGCAGCCATTTTATTAAACGTAGTTTTAAGTTCTGGAAGTTAGGTTTTTGAGGATGACAACCCCCCCACGGCCCTCAGGGCAAGGGTTGTAAGTTATGCCCTGGGGGCATATAAGGTTTTGTAAAGACAACGTTGTCATAGAAACTTAAGAAAGGGCTCACTCGATTGGGAGTTTAAATGGCTAGTTCCCTTTTTGTAGTCGAAAGTGATTCTAAGGCAACTTACACCCCTTCCACGCCCACCATTTCCCCAAACACATCCAATCAAAATTTTGACATAGCCATTTTTTTCAACGTAGTTGAAATTTCTAGAAACTGTATGTTTGAGCAGGACATTCCTCCCACAGTCTTCAGGGGCAAGGGTTATAAGTAATCCCCTGGGGGCATATATGGTTCTTATGGAAGGAATGCTCGTACAGACTTCAGAGAGGGCTCATTTGATTGGAAATTGAAAGTTCTAGTTCACTTTTTAAGCGTTAAAAGATATTGGAGGGTAACCAGCTTCCCCCCCCCCAGAAATTCAGGTGTCATCATAACCCCCAGGGCCCCGGGGTGGGCGTTGTAAGTTATGCTCTGGGGCATATATTGTTCGTATGAAAGGGATGCTCGTATGAACTTCAGAGAGGGCTCATTTGATTGGATATTGAAAGTTCGAGCTCACTTTTTAATAGTCAAAAGAAATCCGAGGGCAGCTAGCCTCCTCCCCTCCCCCCAACGCCTTCTTTTGAGCCTCCCCCCCATCTGATGAAAATTTTGAGACAGACATCTTGTTCAAAAAAAATAGTTCAAAGGTCGAATAAGAAAAACTCTGGCGTCAATACAAACCCCCAGGGTACAGGGGAAGGCGTTCTAAGTTATGCCCTAAGGGCATATATGGTTCTTATAAAAGAGATGCTTGTATAAACTTCATAGAGAGCTCATTTGATTGGAAATTGAAAGTTCTAGTTCACTTTTTAAGAGTCAAGAGAGTTAAACTAACCCCCCCCCCACGCTCTTTTTCCCCAAACCCGTCCGATAAAAATTTGGAGATAGCAACTTTGTTAAAAATAGTTCAAACATCAGATAATAAAAACCCCAAGGTTGACACAAACCCATTTTTTCACTTTGATATTGTTACTTTGATATCAGTTTTGTTACTTTGATGAATATTTTATTTTTATTTTAAGTTTGATTTTGAAATAAGGATTTTTTAAAGACTTGAAATTTTTTGCAATAAAAACGAACAAAAATTAATTAAAAAAAACTTTCCGAAAATAAGTTTTTCAAAGAAAAGTAAAGGCCATTTTAAACTTAAGCTTAGCAGATATAAATACCTTTTAAAATTCAAACTCAGAACGACCAGAAATTACTATTAAAGAATAAATGAAACCCAAAACGAAAAGAAATTAAATAAACGATCATAGCAAAAAACATACAACAAGTAATAATATAAATGAATAGATAGATCTTAAAGCGAGAAATGCTTAGATTGAATATGAATATCAAGCTTAAAACGAAAAAAAATATTTTTGCTATTGAAGTATAAATAAAACTTGAAACGAACAGAAATTAAATAAACAATCAATGCAAACAAACATACAATAGATATTTATATAAATTAATAAATAAATCTTAAAACGAGTGAAACTTAAATTGAATATGCAAATCAAGCTTGAAACGAACAGAAATCACCACAAACAAGAGTTTGGGTATGACCTCCTTTACTCACTGTAAAAGTGTAAAACCTACTGCGTCATTGGCACTTTACTGAAAACTGTATGCGTCTTGAACAATCTTGGAAAGTATAAACAAAATCAAATTGAATATTAGATATATAATGATATTAATTGTTGAAAGATCCATCAATTCAAGATTTTGTTTTCACTGTAATTTTTATTTTCATTTTCAATGCTGTAAGAACTGGAAAAGAATAAATTTGTAATATACGAGTAATTCGTTTTCAGTGAAGCTTCAATGACGCGAAAAGAAAACATTTCTAATGTAATCCGTTTTCAGTTTCAGCGCCGTTTCAGCGCCAATGACGCAGTAGGCTTTTGGTTTTTATTTACAGTCAGGAAAGGAGGCAGTATGCAAACACTTATTTTTAGAGAAACTATATTTGTCTTTAACAACTTTAAAAAGAGCTAATAAATTAAACTGAATATTTGATGTATAATGACATTACTGAAAGCTCATCAGTCCAAAATGTTACTATAATTTTAATGTTTATTTTCAATATTAAGTACAAAAGAAAATATTTGTCATAAAATTGGTTTTCAGTAAAGCGCCAATGACGCAGTAGGTTTTAGACTTCTACAGTGAGAGAAGGAGATCATACCCAAACTCTTGTTTGTGGTGATTTTTGTTCGTTTCAAGCTTGATTTGCATATTCAATTTAAGTTTCACTCGTTTTAAGAATTATTTATTAATTTACATTAATAGCTATTGTATGTTTGTTTGCATTGATTTTTTATTTAATTTCTGTTCGTTTTAAGTTTCATTTATACTTCAATAGGAATTTTTTTTTTTTTTTTAAGCTTGATATTCATATTCAATCTAAGCATTACTCGCTTTAAGATCTATTTATTCATTTATATTATTACTTGTTGTATGTTTTTGCTATGATTGTTTATTTAATATCTGTTCGTCATGAGTTTCATTTATTTTAAAAGGTATTTGTATCTGCTGAGCTTAAGTTTAAAATGGCCTTTACTTTTCTTTGAAAAATTTATTTTCCGGAAATTTTTTTTTTAATTAATAATAATAAAACATTGGAGCCGTATGGCCTTTACTATAGGCAACGCTATAGCTTTGCCTCTGATTTCCATGGATACTCTTTGACTTCCTAACGTCTCAAAAAAGAGTAAGAGCATTTGATGCTGATAATACAGTTGTTTTACTAGTTAACTACATATGTTTAATAAGTCTATCTGGCACTGAATTTCTCTTTTCTAGCAGTCTTACTTACCTCGGTATGTCTATTAGGGTGAATCTGGAAAATGTCGCAAACCTGGCACTGAAAAATATGTACTTGTAAAATCTGGGCTGCGTATGCATCCCTGCCTTCAAACGTTTCGTATCTGAGTAGATTACACCGGTCTCGTAGTCTAACAGTTACTCGCCTACTTGCTCTTGTTATGGTCTGGTCTATTTTGAATTGTGGTAAGAGAAAGCAAGGTCACCATCTTTATTTTAAATGTGCAAATTTTTTGGTGGAAGACCTAACACTGAGAAGTAGCAACCCCCCGCCCCACCCCTGCAGATAAAGTTCCGATTGGTAAACCCAGCCGGAGTTACTGAAAAGCGTTTCAGTGATTTTTCTGCTGAATTCCAGGAGTCTTCCTATCTTTTTCATTTTTTGTTTGTCCCGTTTTCGTTTGTCCCTTGATAACGGCTCAGTCGAAACTGAAGTTGTCACGCGTCGGTAAAGTCGCATCAGTTATGAAAGGACTATGCTCTTCGGTATGGTCAAAGCCCAACATCAGCCGAAAAATAAAAAATACGGATTTTCAACACCACCGTAACTCAAGTCCTCCTCTACGGTGCTGAAACCTGGCCGGCTGCTGCTTCTGTTGTTGATGCCATAGACATTGCCCAAAAAAGCTCCTGAGTTGTATTGAAGGTATCGGGTGGTACTTCGTCTCCGACACCCGATTACTGGCACTAACAGATTAGACCCCTAATTTCCTTCAGCTCGCTGCACGAACCCTACGATGGTTCGGTCATTTGGTCTGCAGGTTAGCAGAAACACCCTCCGGCACACTATTCAATTTTGATCCCTCTGCGCATGGCTGGAAGCGCCCCTACGGAAGGTCTCGGTTCAAATGGAGGGATAGCCGTACCCAGTGCCTCTGAATGATCGGTACTGATCTAAAAGAAGCAGTCACGCTTGCACAAGACCATTTCGATTGGATGGGAAAAGTCATGTGTCTCTATACTGGACCACCAGCAGGAGCATTAAGTCAAGCAAGCAAATTGTGTTCGGAGTTGTCGAAGTGTATTTTTCTTTCTTTATGTTTTTCTTGTTTTTGTTCTGTAATTTTTTTAGACGTGCCTATATATTATTGGTTTAAATAAACTCTAAAAAAATTCAAGTATCTAGTCATTCAAACTAACGGACGTGATGCATTTTGATTTAGTGGCATCAATTTGGTAAAACAGATGTTTCATTATGCATTGCTGTGCATATGGTTTTCGAAATGAAAATCAAAGCTAAGATATTTGGTCACTCCTGTGCGGATTTTGTTGGATGCTCTGGTTGTTCTTTAAGGTTGTGCCAGAAATGCACGCTGCACACGTCATAATTATGGGAAAACATGATATAATTGAAAATACCAGAACAAATTGAGAATAACCATAATTTTTTTTCTATTCCATAAAACGATCATTTGTAATGGATACAGAATATGAGTCCTTCATTTAATCTCTTTTTTTCGCTTATGCATTTTAAACTTGATAGGATTATTTCAATCCTCCTGACATATATCGTTGCTCGTTGCGAAATCGTGCTTTTGTGTACGAAGCCCCCTTGACCCTAGAGCAAGGGCGATGCCCTAGATTGAAGTAAAATAGTTTTAATGAAATATCTTTTTTTGACAAGAAAATTTCTTTCTTTCTATGTTTTATGCTATTAACTTTTAGTTTTGTTACATCTATTCGGGAATCAGTTGCTGCAAAATATCCTCAGGCGACGTTTGGTGATTTGACTCATTTACTAGCAGAAGAATGGAATAAATTGCCCGTAGAAGAAAAGAAACGTCATCTGGATATTGCCAAGGCTGAAAAAGAGAAGTATCGTATGGAGCTGACAGAAATTGAGAAAAAATACGGTAAGCTTAATCTTATATATTCAGTTTTCTATTAAATAGACTCTGTAAAGAGTGATATATTAGTAGATCTACTGTTGAATCCATTGACTGGATGAAACAATTCAGAAAATTCAGAATAATTGATTTATCGTTAATTTTGATTTTAAATCACCTTTCATCTCGAGAGAAAAGATGTCAACCTAGTATAGAGAAGACCGCGGCCCATAAAAACCAAATGTTTAAAAACGTGTGTTGATAAAAAAAAAAAAATGTCTAGTGAGGAAAATTGACATTAGACATTCAGGTATGGTGACTATTGTCTTGATTAATCTTCATAGTAAATTGCAAAAATAAGTTTACAGAAATTTTGAAAAAGAGCCTAAAACTCTTTGAAAATGGTTCAAAGAGTTCCAACTACATTCTCCCTCCCCCACCTTGTATAGCAAGGAAGATCACTTTTTTGCATAAGAAGCACCGAATTTTTTTCCTAGGACTGAGCGTATCGAATTAGTGGTGGGAGAATCTAGGAAGAGGGCTAATTTTAAAATTAATTCCCAAATCTAGTGCCTTTTTAGAGATGAAGTCAGAGCAAGGTGGCGGTTTCTGCCGTTTTGCTCACAAAACGTCAATTTGTGCTCAAGGAGGGTGAATGAAGAATGAAAATTCTAAGATAGTCGATCGATTCTTCATGGTTTGAAACTCAAAAATGGAGTTTTTGAGCCCCAGTCTTGAAAAACCGCAGTAGAGTGGCGTTTCGGCCATTTTTTACCAAAGAAACATCAATCTTTGCCCCGAAGATCAATGCCAGAGAATGGAAATCTTAAGATAGCCAATCAATTCTTTATGGTCTAAGACCCCCTAACCGAAGATTTTGAGCCCTTAATTTGAAAAACGAGGAAATATTTTTTCACTATAGCTGCTATTACTAATACTAAACAACTTACTGCGGCACCATCGTTTTAACAATAGTTACAGCAGGCAAAATGCAAATGATGTAAGAGCTTACCTGCACATATGCTTAAATTCCCCAGTTTCTCGTTTGTTGAGGAATTAATTAATAACTGCTATATTATTGAACTTTCTTTTTCATGAGTATGGAGCTAACTATGTCATAAAAGATTGGTGTTACTAGTTGCCCGTCTGTATTTCATGCTGTAAGATAGCTCGTGCCATATCTTTTATTAGCTAAATCTGATCTTTACGCACTTTAGTTGTTAGAAAAGCTTTGTCTGTCTTAAAAATGGATCTCATTTTGGTTGTTACTTTTTTCAAGACGTTAAATAGGGGATGCAATGTCAAAAATTCGTTTGAGTCTATATAAAATAATTGGGCTACGGCTTCAAGACATCTTAACCTGGTATTTTTTTTTTCTATTTTAGGAATCAACCTTCAAATCTTTCTGAAAATGCGTAGACCTCGCGGAAGGTGTAAACCATTCTCTGAAAAAGTTCGAACGAATCTTGAACGAAACAAATCCACCATGTTTGCAAGAAAAAGTTTAACCTCAGAAGAAAAATATATGAAAAGAATTGAAGGGGGTAAGTTTTTCTTCTCAATTTTGACACAAACAATGAAACTTTGAATGCTTGTTTTAATTTGTTTGAAAATTTTGTTCCAAAATTGAAATGATTTATCGGTAAGGAACAGTTAAAAGTAGGTTACTTTACAAAGATGTGTGTTTATTTACGTGCCCAAATATGTGTGTCCTCTGAAGAAGGTAGATTGAAGTTGAAGTCGCTCTGTAGTAATGATTAATCAAAAAAACTTTTTGCACAAAATAAATTTTTCAAAAAAAAGTAAAGAACTCCATTAAACCAGAAATGAACAAAAATAGAATCAAATAATCTACCAAACATACATTTACCACAAATCAGTATTAATAAATAAATGAAACTCAAAACAAACAGAAATTAAAATAAGTCAAACTCAAAACGAGCAGAAATTAATGTGATTAGGGTTCTAAACCCTATGCTTTCTAAAAGCCAGAATATAATTTGTACTTTACTGAAAAAAATTCAAATGAATTTACTGAAAAAATGTGCATTGTCAGTTTAATATACATATGCTGATATTTATTCCTTAAAATCTTAATTAATTTTTGTTTTCTTAAAGTTATAAGTGAAAACATTTAAAAGAAATTTTTTCAGTAAAGTACAAATTATATTCTGGCTTTTAGAAAGCATAGGGTTTAGAACCCTACTCAGATTAATTTCTGCTCGTTTTGAGTTTGACTTATTTTAATTTCTGTTTGTTTTGGGTTTCATTTATTTGTCGATCCTGATTTGTGGTAGTTGTATGCTTGGTAGATTATTTGATTCTATTTTTGTTCATTTTTGGTTTAACGGAGTTCTTTACTTTTTTTTGAAAAACTTATTTTGTGCAAAAGGTTTGTTTTGATTGATTTCTGTTCGTTTTATATTTGCATAATCTTTTTCAGGGAGAAAGACTGAGCCTCTTCTGAAATTAAACAACCATCCCTTCCATAAAACCTTTAGTACCCCCTGGGCATAACTTACAACCTTGGGCGTGAGAGGGGGGTTAGTTGCCTTCCAGTTATTTTCAACTATTAAAAAGGGCACCAGCCCTTTCAATTTCCAATCGAATGAGCCCTTTTTGAAGTTTTACGACAACGCTTTCTATAAAAACCCCATATGACCTAGGGCTTAACTTACAACCCTTGCCCTGAATGCTGTGGGGGTTTTCATCCTCAAAGGCATAATTTCTAGAACTCTCAACTACGTTGAAAAAAATGGCTATCTCAAAATTTTGATTGGATGTGTTTGGGAAAATGGTGGGCATGAGAGGTGGGTTAGTTGCCCTCCAATTACTTCGACTATTAAAAAGGCCACTAGCCATTTCAATTTCCAATGAAATGAGCCCTTTTTGAAGTTTCTACGACAACGCTTTCTATAAAAAACCTTATATGCCCCCAGGGCATAACTTACAACCCTTGCCCTGAGGGCTGTGTGTGGGGGGGGGTTGTCATCCTTAAAGACATAATTTCCAAAATTTTCAACTACGATGAACGAAATGGCCATCTAAAAAATTTGATAGTATGTGTTTGGGGAAAAGGTGGGCGTGAGAGGGGGGTTA